>UESW01001745.1:295743-368372 GCA_900491605.1 Calamus simplicifolius | reverse complement strand
ATTATGCTGGATGTAAACTAGATAGAAAGAGCACAAGTGGTGCATGCCATTTCTTAGGAAGTAACTTAATCACATGGTTTAGCAAAAAGCAAAATTCAGTTGCATTATCAACTACTGAAGCTGAATATGTAGCAGCTGGAAGTTGCTGTGCGCAAATCCTATGGATTAAGCGACAACTTGAAGACTATGGTATCACACTTAATAAAACTCCCATAAGATGTGATAACACTAGCGCAATCAACTTAACTAAAAATCCAATTCAACACTCAAGGACAAAACACATAGAAATTAGATATCATTTTATAAGGGAACATGTAGCTAATGATGAAATTTGTTTAGATTATGTAAACACTGAAGAACAATTAGCTGACATCTTTACAAAACCTTTAAGCGAAGAAAGATTTTGTTATCTTAGAGGAGAGTTAGGAATTTGTAACCCTTTTGAATAAATTTTGAAACCTCTAAGGAAATATATCTAGAGTTCTTTCAATTTCTCAAAATCTTAAGGAAATATTATCTAGAACTCATATCAATTTGATTTATCAAAATCCATGATTTTTAATCATACTCAAAGATCAAATCCGGGTACATTTCAGACACTTTAAAAATTTTAATTTTTTCTCTGAAATGGTTTGGAGCCGACTCGAGAGTATCGGAGTCGACTCGAGTTTCTGTGAAACTCAGGAGTCGACCCCTTCTCTGAGCGAGTCGACTCGAGATCGTGTCTGTGCTCTGTGACTTACCCGAGCCGACTCTACGCTTTGCGCGAGTCGACTCGACGTGGTCCCAAATCACTTTATTAGGGCACGAGCCGACCCATCGATCGATTCTAATCGTTCCAAATCACTCTCAAACCCTCCAAAACCCTTCAAACTTTCCAAAATCTTCCAAAATCCTTAAACAATCATTCCACCTTGATTCAATGGCCCCCAAAACCCGTGGTGCTAGTAGTAGCCGTGCCGGGATGAAAAGGAAGAAGACCGTGCGTCGACCCGCTCGCGAGCCGACTCCGGAATCTTCGTCTGCTTCCTCTTCGGATGATTCGCCTGCTCCTACTGCCACTACTCCTCAGGTAGATCACCTTGCGAGTAGAGTCATTACTACTGGAAGAAAGTTTGACTTTGATTTATTTGAGAGAGAGGGATTGCTTGTTGGGTCACAGTTAAAGGAAATGGGATTTGAAAAGATATGCTCCTTGGACTGTCCCACTTACCCAGCTTTAGTTAAAGAGTTTTATAGAAATTTGACTAGAGGGGACAATGGTTTGATCAGCACTGTGAGAGGAGTTGGTTTGAATGTCACTGCAATCATTCTTTCTAAATTATTGGACTTACCACTATCTGGACCTTCCACTTTTGACCCAGAGGATAGGTCACCAGCCCTTACAAGACTATTGAATAGAAATTTTGAGGGATTTGAAGAAGTCTTTGCCAATCAGCTGCCACTGGACTTGAGATTGCTACATAACATCTGCAGCAGGATTCTTTTCCCTAAGACAGGCCGTTTTGACTACTTGTCTGAGAGGGATCTTTGTCATGGATGCTGTAGTTTCAGGCAAGCCAATCAATTTACCCATTATGATTCTATGGTATATAGCTGATTGGGAGTAAGAGGAAATCCTGTCTTCCCTATGGTATGATCTTGACTCAGTTATTCAGAACCCAAGGAGTTGAAATTAGTGATAGTGAGCCCAGAAAAAATTTGAGACATACTGATTACTATTCATTGGCCACTATTCACCGCATGGGTTTCAAGAAAGTTAATGGTAATTGGATAAGAAAAAGTCAAGAAGATGTTAGAGTTGAGGAAGACAGAGTTGAAGACATTGGAGCTGAGGTCGAGGTTGGACCTTCTGTTGCTGGACCGTCTGAGGCCGGACCTAGCATGCATTATTCTTCTCCACCTCAGGCTTCATCTTCTTCTGTGAAATTTTTAGATGAGCAATTATGTCAACTTAGAACTATGTTTGCAGAATTTGATAATCAAAGGAAAGATGAAATTGGTCAACTAGAGAAGATATAAGAATTAAAGGAAGACATCATATCAAGACTTGACTTACTTTCATTTTCTGTTGGTACTCATGTGGATTCACTCAATGCTGAGCTTAAGAACATATTTGAAAGACTTCAAGGAATAGCTGATGGATCCAATGTATATCTTGATAGAACCAATCAGTTAAGAAGAGATATTGATGCTGCAGTTGATCAAATACAAGTAATTATGAATGACTTTAATAAATCACAAAAGGATGATATCATGGAAGTAATTGGACACTTAAAGAGTATAGTTTTCAAGCGTGTCAAATGATCTTATCATAGTTTGTATTTCTAGACTTCCTTACTAGATTGTATCTAGGAAGTTTTGCTTTAATATGACTGTATTTGAACTTTGATGAATTTAAGATTGCGTTACATTTTGATGTAATTTGATGTACTTTTGAAGTAATGAGAAAAGTTATGTTCGTTTCAATTATGAGTACACTTGAATATCTTTGAATGCTTATGATTAATTTGATATAATTTTGAATATTTCATTAATTCGAATGAATTTAATCAAATTAATACTCTGATGCATCTCAACCTTTTTGTTGATTACAAAAAGGGGGAGAGATTTATATGATTTAATCGTATATGCATCATCATATTTAAGAGGAAGAGATTTGTTTAAACCCTATATGCTTTTAATTGCCCTAATTAAATAAGGGGGAGAGAATTAAATAAGAAAAAGGTTAATTGCTTAAGTTTTTGAATTTAAAATTTTTTTTTTTATGAATTATAGAATTGAGGTTCATAGGGGGAGCTACCTCATTGAGGGGGAGCCTTTCCATGAACACAAAAGTTAATTTTGGGTATCAGAAATTTTTCAATTTTACAATGCATACACTCAATGTTTTTGTCATCATCAAAAAGGGGAAGATTGTTGAGAAATTATTGAAACATAATTGCCCCAACTTTATTGATTTTGATGATTTCCAAAAGCCATGAGTATTTTAAAGGAAACAATGAGTTTATGTATCAAATACCTTGAGCTTATTCTAAATGAAAGCAATGTACTATCAATGTTTATATTCAATGAGTTCTTGAATCAATTAAAACAAAAAGAATTTTTATACTTGAGATTATACTTGAGATTTCAAAAAGAATTCTTATACTACTCATTTGATAATCAATAACTTAATGGAAAAAGTCTTGATGATCAAATCAGTTCTAATCAAGTCACATTTATATTTAAATTTATTTGGGACGAGTTTTGAAATCTATCAGAACATTTTTTCTGAATTTTGTATCGCTCTCGAGCCGACTCAAGGGTTTTCGAGTCGACTCCCCAAATAGCTGTTTTTCAATGTTGTCCTGAGTCGACACTTGAGTTTTCAAGAGTCGACCCCTGAACCTTCGCGAGCCGACTCAAGACTGTGCGAGCCGACTCGACTCAGACGGCAGAAAGGCTCGTTTTTGAGCATTTCTCGAGTCAACTCCCCGCATATCGCGAGTCAACCCCTGAAAGTTAGGCATTTCTGAATGGACTGTGCGAGCCGACTCCCATAAAGCTCGAGCCGACTCCACGATATCTGGACGTGATTTTTCACGATGACACATCAGCTCCAACGGTAAGATTTTTAAATAACGGCTATTTTTTCTTGTCTCTAACGGATATATTTTTGCAGATTCTATAAATAGAGGAGCTCTTTTCAAATCAAAACAATCAAGAAAAAATCAAAAAGAGAGAAAAGAATATCTTTGAAAAGAGGGAAAAACAGAGCATATTGGAAAAATCATCTAGCTCAAAGGAGAGTGATTCAAAAGGAGTGAAATCCAAGTGAAAGTTTCGTCTGCTCCTTCTCATCAATCCACAAGAGTCAAAAGAAAATCCACAAGCATTTCGAAGGTCAAATCGGAGGATTTTCAAAAGAGGAAAAAGCTTCATCTCAACTCCAAAAGACTTCAACGGTCAAGAATCTTGCTGAGGCGTGATTCAACGTTTCAAGAGGAGTTAAAGAGAAGAAGAAAGAAAGCCAAAGCCACTATCATCTGCAATACTATCAGGCTTTTCTAACTCTTTATTTTGTACTTCATTTGTATATTTGCTCAAGGGGAGCATTTCATTATCTAAACACTTTTATTCTAATTGTTTGCTGATTCAATCAGTGGATTGAATCAGTGAAGGTTGATATACCTCGTTACAAGCCGGAGTGCTTGTGTTGGGTTAGTTGTGAGCCCGTGAAAAACAACGTGTAGGGTTTTGTGCTGGTAAGCCCAAGTTAAAACCAGCTGGGTTCGTTGTGCGCCCGTGAAAACAACAAGTTTGAGTTGTGAGCTTGGAAAACAACTCGGCTGTAATCTAGAGAGATTATAGTGTGGACCCAAGTGAATCTTGGGAGTGGACGTAGGTGTAGATTGCACCGAACCACTATAAAATTATCTTGTGTTTGCCATGCCATATTTTCTCTTTCTCTATCTCTTTTTATTTGCTTGTGTATTGATTTTAGTTAGCCTCTCACTTGCACATCTTGCTAACTATTCAACTAAAGTTAAAAAGTCTTAAATTTTTAAGAACCCAATTCACCCCCCCCCCCCCCCCCTCTTGGGTTGCCATCTGGGCCAACAGATATCTATTCATCTTGTAAGCGCAATCCATTATCAACACACGAGAAAATGCACGTAACAAGTCTATACTGCCAGGGTGTGCCCAAAACAAGTCACGCACATCATCAGACTTAATACAATTCCTATACCACTCAATGTATTTACACTCAGATAATTTACCAAGAAGATGTTGCATCTGAGATCTCCCAGCAATCTCTACAGCCTTGCACCTCTGCCGTGCATTGTAGATTGTCTTCATTGTCGTAACATTGAGGGCATCCCTTTGCTTCAAAGTAGATAATATGTCCTTAGGCCGAACCAAACTCTTCGACATCTCCACTAGCATTGTAGTCTCCTGCTTAGATAATCGTCCCGCATATGAGTGCCCCTCGAGATGCTTTGCAGCTGGATGATTGTGCACATCGCACATGACCATTAACATCCAATCATCTGCAGTGTCCAATTTCTTCCCTCTTAAGGCAAAATGACATCCACACTTCTTAGTGCCACTGGCCTTAGTCTTTGATCCATTTTCCTTGATGTGTTTACTTTTGCAAGTACCGCTCCTCTCGCAAGAAAAAATAATTCTTGGTTTCTTAACATTGCTGCCCGAATCAGATTTTTTAATAATAACGACAAATCCATTCCTCTTTCCGACTTCCCGACACCAATTACACATTTCTTCTCTACTTTTGAATATCTATAAAATAAATAGTTTTATGTTAGTAGACAATTTTAAACATTGCTCCGTCAAATAATACGAAAATAAATGCAATTAAATTTTACCTCGTAAGTTGTAAATTCATTTGTGTAATCCATCACACAATCAGAGACGCTACATTCAGTCGAAGCATCGTCCTACACGATCAAATAATAATTTTAAACCCTAATCATAATTAATCAAACAAAAAACGGAGAATAAACATTCTGTTCGGCTATACAGGGCCGAACAGAAGAAATCTTTCTTTCGAACAGAAGAAAGATTTCTTCTGTTCGGCCCACCAGGGCTGAACATGTTTATGTTGTTCGGCTCTGTGTGGCCGAACAGAGCTTACCTGTTCGGCCACACAGGGCCGAACAACGCACGAATCGAAAAAAATTGACGACGAGGATATAGACTAACCTTTGCGACCGTAGCGTCTTCAAAAATTATTAATTGCTTATCCATTGCTCGATTTAAGGTTGAAATCACTTCAATCAACAATCCAATGACGATCCGGAGTGAGGGAGGCGGAAGGAGGGGCAGGGGACGGGGGAGGGTTGCAGGGTCTCTGGGGGGGTTGTTTGTTGGGGGGGGGGGGGCGAAGGGGGCGCTGTTTAGTAAGGAGGAATATTTTGATTCTAAAATTTTAGAGGCAAATATACCATTTTTTTATTTGGCATGGGGGGGCTACCAAGCAATAACAGCGGGCCAAATAGAATTTCCCTGGTGGAAACCGGCCGAGACGCACATGACCTCCGCTCTCTCATCCTGCCATCAGCCTGCAGTCGCTTGGCTTCCCTTCTTCCGCGGCTTCCAAATCGCCTCCCTCTTCCTCGTGCCTCCGTTCTCTTTTCCATACCTCTCCACGCTTCCAAGCGCAAGAGACCATGGCAATGCTGACAGCCAACTCCACTCTCCGCCCGCGCTCCCCACCAAATTCCAAAGACCAACTCCTCTTTTCTCAAGAACGCTCATCGCAACTCCCTCGTTGCTCAGAAGAAGTAGAGAGTTTCTTCCTCTAATTTTTGCTGCCTCCTCTGGTACTGAGGAAGAGAAGGGTAGGGATTTAAGAGTGGTGGAAGTGGAGGAGGAGCGGAGGGAGACAAAGAAAACCAATACTCTACGAACTTTGACTTGGCCATTTCCTAATTAATTCTGATTTTTATTCTACTCAAAATATATTTTCTTCAATTATTTGGATGAATATAATCTTTAAAAATTTTTTCAAAAAACAAATAATTGAAATAAAATTTTATTTAAATTAAAGCTGATAAATAAAACCTATTAAAAAAATTAATTATTTCTAAAAATGCATTTTTGTAGAAGCTAGCAAACTTTGTGCGATTTGACTGGCACCCAAGCGCGAGAAATTGCACCACAATCGAACCGGACATCATTGAACCGTGGCCCTGGCCGTACTAATCCTCCAGTACGGCTACAATATAATCGTTGCGGGTACCTTGATGGCCTCGTTGAAAGCAAGCAAGTCGTCAACTTTGTGGCTTGCTGCACTCATGGGGAGAAATCTCCATATCGACCGTTAAATGTACTTTTGGATGAGCTCAGAGCTAGTGAACTACTCTTCTGTGATTCTATCCCAGTAACCATTGGAGCTGGTGCAAGTAATTAAGGTTGTATAACTGGAACTGTGATTAATGTGGGAGAGCCCTACTCGGTTAATTCTGTTGTTGATGCTCTCCGTGTTAGTGGATGAGAGGTACACATTAAGCGTTGGATTTACGGCCACAAACCACTGGCCAGCCCCTGGCTCATTGACATGAGGACAATTTAGAGTGGTTGTCAAACAAAGAGTGAATTTTAGCTCCATTCTTGACGAATGGGTAAGAAAGATTTATCATGATGTGGCTAGTAAAAGCCACATGAAAATTAACCGCCAGAAGCTACCAAAATGGTTCCTATACGGCTCCAGCTATAGAAGCAGTTCTTAGGCAGCCCCAGCTACTGAAACGGTCCCTAAGCAGTCCAAGGCGGTTCCTAGGCAGCCCCAGCTACCAAAGCGGTCCCTAGGCGATTCCTAGGTGGCCTCAGTTACTGAAGCGGTCCCTATGCGGTTCCTAGGCGGTCCCAGCTACCGAAGCGGTCCCTAGGCAGTTCCTAGGCGGCCCCAGCTACTGAAGCGGTCCCTAGGCAGTTCCTAGGTGGCCCCAGCTACGGAAGCGGTCCCTAGACGGCCCAAGGCGGTTCCTAGGCAGCCCCAGCTATAGAGGCGGTCCCTAGCGGCCAAGGTGATCCCTAGGCGACCCGAGGCGGTCCCTAGGTGACTCCAGCTCCTGAGCGGCATCGGTGCCCTTTTTGTCTTATCCTCATGGTTCATTCCAGCTTTCCAAACAAGCTTTTGCATGGACAAAGCCGAGCTCATCCACCATTCTCGATCCCTGTCGGTTTAATAAGATAGGAACCGTTAGTTCCAACATGAGCCCCAAAAAGTCATGACCCATTAGACGACAATAATAACCCAGGCTAAATAAGCCTCAAAAGATGATTATCTGCTGTAAAGTCCAATCACCTCGGGTCAGAAAAAGCTAGTGAAGCCCAAAAAGTCATTAGCAAAATTTAATGACCCTAGCTAAATAAGCCTCAAAAGGCGATTATATGCTGTAAAGAACCAATCACTTCGGGTCAGAAAAAGCCAGTGAAGCCCAAAAAGTCATTAGCGAAATTTAAAGATCTTGGCTAAATAAGCCTCAAAAGGCGATTATCTGTTGTAAAGTATTAATCACCTTAGGTCAGAAAAAGCCAGTGAAGCCCAAAAAGTCATTAGTGAAATTTAATGATCCTGGCTAAATAAGCCTCAAAAGGCGATTATCTGCTGTAAAGTACCAATCACCTCGGGTCAAAAAAAGCCAGTGAAGTCTAAAAAATTAATAGCGAAATTTAATGACCCTAGCTAAATAAGCCTTAAAAGGCGATTACCTGTTGTAAAGTACCAAACATCCAGAATCAGAAGATGCAGATCCAATCCGACCAGCTCTGACATTCTATCTGTAAAAGCATTAACCCATCATGAGATCCTAATCTTAGCGAGCAAGCCAGGCAGACTCAAGAGGCTAATAAAATAGGTAAGGAGAGGAGAGAAGCCAAGGACTCAACCAGTTCTACAATCTACCTCTTTTAAACTCTCTCAAGCTTACTGTTGTGATCCTGATCACTAACTGAGCGTCAGAAGGGTTCTTGCCAGAATATTCGGCCCCTAGGACTTCTTGTAGGCCTTGAAGATGAAGAAAAGCCCTTTCGGCAGATTAGTGGTGTACCAGTTGACGCTCAAGGACGTCAGCTCAAGGTGATCGGGCATCATCAGATTGGCGCGCCAGGTAGGAGGGCTTGCCTTTCTTCAAGTCCCAATGGAGGGAACACATGCTCAAGAGGCTTCTTCTAACTCCGCTGGGGGGCATCCCCATTGGGTCGGGCAATCAGAGGCCAACTTTTTTACTTCTTCATCACCACTAATCTTAGCTATCCCACAAGAGCAGCTGGCTAATCTCACTTAGTAGGTCCAAGCTCTCATCAGGGTAGTCCGTAAGTTGCCAGAGCAGCGACTGGCGACTGCTCAACAGCAGGCTGGACCTCCGGTGCCACCCATGATTGTTGCACCAACTAGCCAACAGTCTACATACAGAAGATTCTCCCAGGAGGAGCGTCATCATTGCTAAGCTCCATCCAGGCACTATCATCGGGAAACCTTCAAGAGGTCTCGGTCCCCCACTCTTCACTCCGGCAGCTACAAGCAATGACGGGGAAGAAACCTAAAGGTTCATATATTATCAGCCCATTACTCTCCCTCTTCATCCTCTGAATCGTGGGCGAGGACCCTAATGACCAGATGGAGAGGCATTTAGAGGAGCAGGATCAGCGCTTGGAGGAGCTTAGTCAGAGGCTTAACAACCAATCGGGGATGAATATGATACTCGCCCTTCCTTACCTACCAGATTATGGAGGAACCCATACCTCACCGGTTCTGTCTTCCCTAGCTGGATCCTTATGATGGTACCACGGACCCTCTGGATCACTTGGAAAGCTATAAATCCCTCATGTAAGTCCAAGGAGCAATCGACGCCCTCCTATGTATTGCCTTCTCTGCTACTATTTGAAAGGTTGTGCGCGCTGGTGTTCCCGACTACTTCCGCGCAGCATTGACTCCTTCCAACAGTTGGAGAAGGCCTTTTGGCATAGTTTGATGCCTATCGGAAGATCCCTCGAGTGGCTGACTATTCTCCTTTCAATAGAGAAAAGGAGAACTATTAAAGGACTTCATAGCCCGATTCAAGGCGGCGGTCCTCGAGGTGTATCACTTGGATGATGCTGTGGCCACCCTGGCCTTGAAGCGAGGACTTCGTCCTTCTCGCTTCACTTATTCTTTAGACAAGAAGCCCTCTAGTTCCTATGTCAAACTCCTGGATCATGCACATAAGTATATTTGTGCCGATGAAGCTGATTTCACTCGAAGGAACATTGATAGGGGAACTAGCAAGAAGCGGTTTGGGAAGAGCCAAGCAGACTTCCTCCCAAGAAGCCTGAGCCCCCGCGCGGCCAGACAATCGGTGCCGAAACTTGACCACCAAGGAAGAAAGCTATACACCTCTCCTTGCCCCTAGATCTCACATCCTCATGAAAATTGAAAGTGAGCCCTATCTCCAGCGCCCTCCTCCGCTGAGGACAAATACTGCTCGCGATAGGAGTCGCTCTGTGCTTCCATAGGGATTATGGCCACGATACTAAAGAGTGCTGCAACTTGAAGCGTGCCATTGAAGAGCTTATTCAAAGGGGCTATCTTGGAAAGTTCATCCAGAAGGAAGGACCACCGGCTATCCCAGCTTTAATGGGACCCCACCTGTTTAGGCCAACATTGACAATACTCCAACAGAACGGACAATGGCACATGCTTTCCTGGGGAGCGGCTTCATCCTCTAAAAGGCCAAGGGGGAACGAGGGAGTAGAAGATGTAAATTCCTTTCTTGAAAGGGAGTTAGAGGGGGGGCAACTTGAATGATGATAGCGTAGTCGTCTCTATGACGATCGCTAAGCATCCTGTAAAAAGAATACTTATGGATAGTGGGAGTTTAGCAGACATACTTACCTATGATGCTTTTGTTCGGATGGGTCTATCTTTTGATTCTGTACAACCAGTGACCATGCTCTAGTCAGCTTCATGGGAGACTCAGTCAGAGTCGAGGGCGAGATCACCTTATCAGTCATGACATGATTGCCACCATGTCAAAGTATGGTCCTAATGAGGTTCTTGATGGCTCGGATACCGTTGGTGTACAATGCCATACTCGGCCGACCTGGGTTGAACCTCTTGGATGCGGTGATATCCATCAGGCGTTTGCTCGTGAGGTTCCCTACCAATGGAGGGATCGGCGCTGAGCAAAATCTTGCATAGTTATGCTATCACATGGCTCCCAGCCCTCAAGAGATGATGGCTCCATCGACTTCGGTGTTGTTCGACCCCAAGGAGTCTGAAAGAAGAGGAGAGTCAGCTAAATGCCTACTTTCTTATCCATTGGGGGATGATCTTATGAAAATCGTGCAAATTGGTAAGCTTCTTCATTTGGAAATGAAAATTCAACTCCTCACATTCTTGCGGGCAAATTCAGATATCTTCGCATGGTCAACATCAGACATGCCTGGCATTCCTCCGAAGGTGATAACTCATAAACTCAATGCTGATCCAAAGTATCGATCCATCCGCCAGAAAAAGAGAAGTTTTATCCCTGAGCAGCAGAGAGCTATAGATGAAGGGGTCAACAAATTGCTTGCCGCTGGCCACATCCAAGAGGTTTAATATCCAAATTGGCTAGCTAATGTGGTCATGGTCCGAAAGGCAAGTGGAAGCTAGCAGATCTGCATCAATTTCACTGATCTTAATAAGGTATGTCCCAAAGACAGTTTTCCCTTGCCACAGATTGATCAGCTGGTGGACTTCAATATGGCCATGAGCTCCTCAGTTTCATGGATGCCTTCTCCTGGTATAATCAAATAAAGATGGACGTGATGGATGAAGAAAAACCTCTTTCATTATGGAGAAGGGCATCTACTGCTATAAGGTAATGCCTTTCGGGCTGAAAAATGCTGGAGCCACCTATCAGAGGTTGATGAATAAGGTCTTTAAAGACCAGATTGGGCGCAACATGGAGGAGTATGTGGATGATATGCTGACTAAAAGCACCCACATCGCCAAGCACGTTGCTGACTTGGAGGAGACATTCAACAATCTTTGGAGCCATCAGATTAAGGTCAACGCCCATAAATGTACCTTCGGTGTCACTGCCAAAAATTCTTGGGTTTCCTAGTGACCTAGTAGTGGATTAAAGCAAATCCTGAGAAGATCCAAGCCATCCTTAGCATGAGGCAGCCATCTAGTAAGAAGAAAGTGCAACGGCTCACCGAAAGAGTAGCCGCCTTGAGCTGATTCCTATCTAGATCAGCTGAGAGTTGCTTGCCATTTTTAAAAGCTCTACATAAAGTTGATGGCTTTGAGTGGATGGATGGTTGCCAAAGAGCCTTTGAGGAGTTGAAGGATCTTATCTGCACCGCCATTACTATCAAAGCCTAAGGAAGGAGAAAAGCTCTTACTCTATTTCGTCGCCACTTCAGAGGCAAAGCCTAAGGAAGGAGAAAAGCTCTTACTCTATCTCGCCACCACTTCAGAGGCGGTTAGTTCCGTTCTGGTCCAGCTTGACCCCGACGGAGCACAAAAACCTATTTATTACACTAGCAAGGTGCTTCATAATGCGGAGGTTCGGTATTCTAGAACTGAGAAGATTATTTTTGCTTTGATCATCTCTGCTCAGTATCTCCGACCATACTTCCAAGCCCATCCGATCGTGGTGCTCATGGACTAGCCTTTCAAAGCTATTTTAGCTCATCCTGACACCTCAGGTCGCTTAGCCAAGTGGGCTGTTAAACTGGGGGAATTTGATCTTTTATTCCAGTTTCGATCTGCCCTTAAGTCCAAGGTATTGGCAGACTTCCTAGTAGAATGTATATGGATGGACGAGCAAATCGAAGACATCTAATGGCTGTCGTTGGTGGTCAAAAATAAAACCTACTCACTACTATAGCTAGTGGTGAATCGAATCGTATCCTTGGGGATCAAGAGCAATTATTTTATATAAAAAAAAATTTATCTGTAAAGGATTATATTAAGAATAATGGTTATTAAAAGATAATAACTAATTAATCAATGAAATTCAAATAGCAGGAGAAGCAGCCCAGAAATTTGAATCAACCATGCAAACAGGTTTTATCTTCTTTTTTTAATGTTACAATAGTAATAATTTTTACAAATTTAAAATTAGAATAATTTATCTCTCGTCAGGCATGGACCATATCAGGAGATCATAGCATGTCTGCTTAGGGTATAAACTATCTAATAATTGCAAGGTTAAGAGTCTAATCTATCATACTACGATCTGTCTCTCTTAGACATGTACTGTATCCTAAGATCACGGTACGTCGATAGAGGGTACATATCGTGTATGCCAGATCAAAACCTCGATCAGAAAAATAACTCAAAAGATATAATAAAGAAGAGCATAATTTTTATTGCATAACATTAAGAACAAAAAGAAAGATAAAACCTGATTACATGCTTCATCATTATTCTAAGTTGAAGGAATCTAGCCACTTATTGCTACTACCAGCATCCCCTCTATAATTTTTCTTTCGCATGCCTAAATAAAATAAGCTAAATAAAAAAAGAATAAAAATAGCTTTTTAGAAACTCCTTTTTCCAACTACTACTTGAGGTCCTCCTTTTATAGAGCTCGTCTAGGGTTTCCTCATAGTCAAAGTTAGAGTTAATCGAGCGCTCAAGATCGTTCAGATATTGTGAAAAAAAATTTAGCCATCTGTTCAACATCACCTGCCTTAGTTTGCACCGAAAATCATACAAAATCATCTCTTTCTTCCTTTTTGGGCAAACCGAATCCTGATTTGAGTGCGTCTGCATCGTTGGACTCAAAAAATCGAGCTCTTCCATTTATAGGCTCCTTTTCTGCAAACATCCATAAAATATATCAATTCTTAATAAATTCAAAGTAATTACTATTTATTTTAATAGTTAAATTGGGATAATAAATAGACTTATCATACCCCCAACTTAATAATTGCTACTCTCTTAGCAATGTAATTAAAATAAAACCATGCGTCACTAAAATTCTTTTTTGTAAAATTAAATCTAGGCTTAAGGTTGAAAGAAGCTAGCCAGTATTACTAATTAAGTATTGAGTTTCTAAAGTAAATTTTACAGTCAGAACTATCAGAAATTTCTTAGAGTTCATCTATAGATCTACAACACTTATGTTTGTGATGGCTAACTTAGCATTTCGGTACTAGCTTGTAAGAAACAATGGTATCTTCACTTATCACTTACTTTGATTAATTTTTTATACACCCTCAAATTAAGCACATAACCTGAGGTAGCTTTCACACTGCCTATATATATATATTTTATTTATTTTTAATTTTTTTAGCGATATCTTCACATTTCCCATTTTTTGATGCGAACAACAATGCTTACTTAGGCGAAGGTACCCAGTTACTCGATGAAAAACCAATGTTTAGACTATATATATATATATATATATATTATTTTTTTATCAGGCAGGTAGCTCTTTCCTTAAATTCAAGTTTTTCTCATTAGGGTGTATATCAATTATTTTTAGTAATAATTGAATCTTCAATTGACCTTATAACTAATACCTAATTTACCTCGTCAGTGTGCATGTGCAATGAAATTGCTAATAGCCTTTGGATGACCTAAGTAGGTTACTAAAAGTTTGACCAGTTAGTCTGCTCCTTGCTCTCTATAGTAATTAGCCAATACTTTCTAACTTTATTACCTTTTCCTAGTTAATTTTGCTCAAGAATTTCTTTTACAACACATGATTTATAAAATTTTAATTTTTTAAAAAATGCCAAGGTATTTTTCAAAATATTTTTCAAAAAGGTTTCTTTTACCCCCCACTTAATTCTCATTGTCCTTAATGAAGTAAGGAAGAATGAAACAAGAACGAAATATGCCTCGTGTAATGTTAGGAGTGACCGTGCGGAGTAGTCTCTTATTCCTAAAAATAAGAATCATAAAAATAAAGGTTAGAACATAAAAATTTTGGGTTGCCTTCCAAAAAGCGCTAAGTTTAACGTCTTTAGCCATATGTCATGGCTCACTTTGATTACCATTATCAACGAGTTTGATGATCTCTTCCTTTACTACTTCCTTCATGGTTGGTTTAAGTTTTCTTTGGGATTCTCTTATAGGCTTGGTTTTCTCCCTTAAGTGAATCCTATGTTGAATGATCGAGGGGCTAATCCCTTTTATGTTAGTCATGGTCCATCCTAATGCTTCTTTATTCTCATTCAATAGTTTTCCTTCTTTTATGGAGTCTAGGTTGAAATAATCACAGGCAGGGTTTCTGATGGACCTAGATTTTTATAGTTGAGATGCTTGGGAAGTGGTTTCAGTTCTAATTTGGGTGCTTCCTTTATTGATGGTTTGGGTAATGGTTCAGGTACTTTCTCTAGTGGTTCAGTTGGAAGTTTTCATCTTAAATTTTTATCAACTATAGCAACCTCATTAATTTTCTCCCCATCTTGGTTTATGCAGATTTCTAAATCAAGCTCTTTATCACTAAGGTCAATTGGATCATAAACAGTATCCTGAACATAATTTGAGTCGCTCGTTTGATGTGTATGGTAAGATTAAAAATATTAAGATCAATTGACATATTTCTAAAGGAAAGTTTCATTAATCCATTTCGGAAATTAATTAAGGCATTAGCTGTGGCTAAAAATGGTCTACCTAAAATCACTGGGATGTGGCTCTTTGGGTTTGTCACCTTCAGTTTCTAAAATCACAAAGTCCACCGGGTAGATAAAGTCACCAACTTTGATTAATACATCCTCTACTATTCTCTTGGGTACTTTCAAAGAGTGATCTACTAGTTGTAGGATCATTTCCATAGGCTTTAGTTCTTCAACCCTAGTTGCTCATATACAGAGTATGATAATATATTAACACTTGCCCCTAAGTCTAATAGAGCCCTATTTATGAGGGTGTTTCCCATAATGCATGAAATAGTGGGTGACCCTGGATCTTTGTATTTTACTAGCATATGGTTTGATAGATAAGAGCTCACACTGGTTGTCAGAAAGGCTCTTTTGGGCACATTAATGGTCTTCTTTCTGGTACATAGATCCTTAAGAAATTTGGCATAGGCTGAAATTTGTTGGATTATGTCTAGTAAGGGGATGTTCATTTTAACTTACTTAAAGACCTCAAAATTTATTGAATTGAGCTGAATTTTGATTGAACTTAAGTCTATTTGAGAATGGTGCTACAACCCTAATTTTTGGTTTATCTCCTTCTAAATGGGCTCATCTGGTAGGTTGGGCATTGATGCGTGTCGTAGCGCAACGATTTAAACACCTTAATTTCACTATTAGAATAGCGAGAGTAAGGGATCGATTCCACAGGGACTTTAGCGATTATCTTGAAATAAATTTATAAATTTAACTAAATAGATAACTAAGTAGATAATTAGTAGTGCAAAATAATAAGATATGGTCTATCTTATAAGAGCACGGCCCGTACCCGTAGATCACGGCCCGTCCTTTTAAGAATAGATCAGTCTAAATTATTCACTTAAATATAATTTAATAACAATTAAACATGAATAAAATTTTATTTCAATAAATCAAAAGTGCATATTAAAATCTAAAATAAAAGAGTTTTAATTTCTAACATGCAACAAAAAGAATAAAATAAACTGGGATGAACCAAGCCACGATATATTCCAATCCACGGACACACGAACAGAGTCTCCACCTAGCCTCCACGGAATGCTTTCACGGACATGAAGATGCTGCTATTTGTAGAAACGCAGACGCGGAGAAGTTCCAGAGAGACGCGGAAGCAACAAAGAAAATCTTGATAAATCGTCAATAAAATTCAAATTCCTTCTAAGGAATTTAATTCTCTCAATTTGATAACTTCCAATCTAATCTATTCCTTAATTGGTGGAGGAAATTAGAAATTGATTTGGAGAAGAATTGGAAACGATGAAGTCGGCACTTGGTTTGCCGACTTTGCTTTAAAATCCGTGCTAAATAGATAAATCAATGAAAAATCAATTCGGGCTCATCTTAACTCCGATTTGAGTGCCGTTTGCGTCATTAAATCCCTAAAATCGAGCTCTTTAAATTGATAAGGTTTTATAAAATATTATATAAAATATTAAAATATTAAATAATAATAGGTACGTTAAATTATTAATTAATAGGTTTAATGATAATTATTTATGCGTTTATCACTCCCCCCAACTTGAATCTTACTCGTCCTCGAGCAAATAAAAAATTTAGAAATATGTACCAAGCTAGTCCAAGAATTGATAGTTATCTTATAGTTCAATCATAAGGGAGGTACTTCATTGGATTATTAAGTTTTTTTTTTAGTGATAAAGTGTAGTCCATAAGAATTTATAGAAGTCTTCCTTCACCAACTTTCCACTTCTCTAATTAAGTCTTCTAACTTAATTTGGGTTGGGTGTAATGTCTTTTGTACTTTGGTTCTTTATTTATTTATTTATATGTAAAGTCAGTGCAATGTCCTAACCCCTTGCTTTCTAATTAACCCTTGTAGCGAGCTTTAGGCCAATGGCTCCCAAACCAATTGGTTTTAGGCATTAGGTGTAAAACACCCCTCGGACTTACTTACTCGAGTTAAAAAGGCTTTAGGTAGGACTGACTCTACTTAGGTTCTTTTACATTCCACCTTTTTACGCGAACAACATCACTTTCTTAGGTGACGGGGCCCGGTTACTCAGTGAAAAATGCTAAGAACCTAATCTATTAACTTTAAGAGAGATTTTTTTTTTTTTTTTTTTTTTTGAATAACATTTTCACCCATACCCTTATTAAGTAGATTGTACTATTAAGATCAGTGGTCAGGAGGGTCTGAAATTATTCTAAAAATTTTCTGGGCTAAACCCTACCTTTTATTAGGTTTCTTAATAATTTATTCCTCAGTATTTCAAAAATAATCTAACCATTAATTCATTAATAGACTGCTTGATTAACTTCAAATCGAGACAGAATTTGGTACACATCTGATTATAGTTTTACTCGAGGATTTATTTTCTTTTTCCTCCCCCCAACTTAATTTCCATTGTCCCTAATGGAAGAAAAATAATAATAATAATAATTTCAAGGAAAGATACTACCTGGTAGAGTATTTGAAGGTTGGAAGTTTCATTGTTGCCATCTTCTTTCAATCTGCTTCTGTTGCTCTTCTCTGGTCATACTAAAAGAACATACTAAAAGAAAAGAAAGTTAAAAATAACTAATAAACTGGGTTGCCTCCCAAGAGCGCTAAGTTTAAAGTCTTCAGCCAGACTGTGCTACTTATTATGATAGTGTTGGTTCACAAGATCAATTGATTCAACAATTTCTCCATCATTAATTTCTTCTATATATGGTTTCAAACGTTGGCCATTTACTTTGAATGTATTTCCTTGCTTAGGGTCTTTAAGCTCTACAGCTCCATGGGAAATACTTGAGTTACTATAAAAGGTCCATTCCATCGTGAACGAAGTTTTCCAGGGAAAAGGTGTAATCTTGAATTGTAAAGCCATACTTTTTGATTTGGTTCAAAAATTTTTCTACTAATAAATTTGTCATGATATGCTTTGGTTCGTTCTTTATAAATTTTTGAGCTCTCATATGCCTCATTTCGTAGCTCTTCTAACTCATTCAATTGAAGTTTTCTATTGACACCTGCATTTTCATATCATAATTAAATTGCTTGATAGCCCAAAATGCACGGTGTTCTAATTCTACAGGTAAATGACAGGCTTTTCCAAATACGAGCCTGTAAGGAGACATTCCTATGGGAGTTTTAAATGCAGTACGATAAGCCCATAATGCATCATCCAAACGTTCTGACCAATCTTTCCTATCAGGTCTCACTGTTTTCTCAAGGATATTTTTAATTTCTCTATTTGATATTTCAACTTGGCCACTAGTTTGGGGATGATAAGGTGTAGCTACCTTATGAGTAATTCCATATTTGTTCATTAATCCTTCAAAGTGTCTATTCGTGAAATGTGTACCCCCATCACTAATTATAGCCCTTGGGCATCCAAAACGACTAAGGATATTATGCTGAATAAACTTGATTACAACTTTATGATCATTGGTTCGAGTTGCCATGGCTTCAATCCATTTTGACACATAATCAACTGCCACTAGAATGTATTCGAATCCAAAAGAGGAAGGAAATGGGCCCATAAAATCAATACCCCATACATCAAAAATTTCTACAACCAAGATAGGGTTTAGGGGCATCATGTCTTTTCGAGATATATTTCCTGTTTGTTGACATTGGAGACAATTACGGCTAAATTCATGTGCATCTTTAAAAAGAGTTGGCCAATAAAACCCACTTTGCAGTACCTTTGCTGCAGTTTTCTTTCCACTAAAATGTCCTCCACAGGCAAGAGAATGACAGAAGTTAAGTATACTTTTGAATTCACTTTCGGGAACACATCGCCTAATCACCTGATCTGAACAGTACTTAAATAATTCAGGGTCTTCCCAAAAGTAATATTTGATTTGTGAGAAAAATCTATCTTTTTCTTGTTTTGTCCAGTGGGAAGGTACTTTTCCTGTTGCCAAATAATTCACAATGTGGGCAAACCAGGGAAGACTGCTATGGGAAATTGAGAATAATTGCTCATCAGGGAATTTATCTCTGATTATTTCTTTATTGTATTCCACTGAGATCCTAGAGATATGATCTGCTACCATATTTTCAGAACCCTTCTTATCTAAGATTTCTAGATCAAATTCTTGTAGTAGTAGGATCCATCTAATTAGTCTGGGTTTTGTATCCTTTTTTGATATAAGATGCCTCAACGCTGCATGATCTGAATAAACTAAAACTTTAGACCCTAACAGATATGATCTAAACTTTTCTAGGGCAAACACAACTGCTAGTAATTCTTTTTCAGTGGTAGTATAGTTCATTTGTGCATCTGAAAGAGTTTTGCTAGCATAATAAATTACATGGGGTTCTCGATTGAGTTTCTGTCCTAGAACTGCCCCTACAGCATAATCAGAAGCATCACACATGATTTCAAAAGGTATGGTCCAATCTGGGGGCTTGATAATGGGTGCAGTGGTCAAAGCAGTTCGAAGGATGTTATAGGCTGTTAGACAATCTTTATCAAAATTAAAAGAACTATCCTTGGTCAACAAATTACACAATGGTCGAGAAATTTTACTGAAATCTTTGATGAACGTCTATAAAAACCAGCATGACCAAGGAAAGATCGTACTTGTTTAACTGAGGTTGGGGGTGGTAGATTTGAGATCAATTCAACCTTGGCTTTATCAACCTCAATACCTCTCTCTGAAACAATGTGTCCAAGCACAATTCCCTCACGAACCATAAAATGGCTCTTCTCCCAACTTAGGACTAAATTCATTTCCATACATCGTTTCAGTACCTTAGTCAAGTTCTCGAGGCAGCTATCAAATGATGCACCAAAGACTGAAAAATCATCCATAAATACTTCCAAAAATTGACCAATCATATCAGAAAATATGGCCATCATACATCGTTGAAATGTGGCTGGTGCATTACAAGACCAAATGGCATACGTCTAAAGGCAAATGTTCCAAAGGGACAAGTGAAGGTGGTCTTTTCTTGATCTGCAGGAAATACTGGGACTTGATTGTATCCTGAATATCCATCTAAGAAACAAAAGAAACTTTGTCCCGCTAGCCGTTCTAGAATTTGATCGATAAAAGGCAAAGGAAAGTGGTCTTTCCTAGTCACGGCATTCAACTTTCGATAATCTATACACACTCTCCAACTAGTTGATGTGCGAGTAGGAATTGATTCGCCCTTTTCATTTTTAATCACAGTAATACCCGATTTTTTAGGTACTACTTGGATTGGACTGACCCATTGGCTATCTGAAATTGGATAAATAATACCAGCATCAAGCCATTTTACTACCTCTTTCTTAACAACATCCCTCATGTTTGGATTTAGCCTTCGTTGCATGTCTCTATGTGGTTTGGCTTCAATTTCACTATGAATATGGTGCATGCAAACGGAAGGGTCAATTCCCTTAATATCAGCTATTGTCCACCCAATTGCCTCTTTATGATCTTTAAGTACATCTACCAATTTATCTTCTTGCTCAGAGGTTAGGGTAGATGCAATGATTACTGGAAGGGTATCATTGGGTCCAAGGAATGAATATTTTAAGTTATCTGGAAGAGGTTTCAATTCTAGTTGGGGTGGTTCTTCCAAGGATGGTATTAAAGGACTTGGTTTAGTTGGAAGTGGTTCATATTTTATAGTCCATGGCGGGATGGTGTCGATCTTAGGTGGTTCTAATAACATGTTTATCTCTTTGGTATACTCATCAATATCAAAGTCATCTATTCCAAAATGTGTAAGACATGTTTGTAAAGGATCCGAATCAATCAAACTTTGGAATTTCTTATCTACTACTTCCTCTATCATATTTACTTCATTTAAATCATACACAGGTGGTCCTTGGGAAGCATTAAAAATATTTAATCTCATCTTCTTGTTTCCAAAAGATACATCCATCACACCTGTTCTACAATTTATGCATGCATTAGCAGTAGCTAGAAAAGGTCTTCCAAGGATGATGGGAATTTGGTTAGGATTACCACTAGATTCCATATCCAACACAAGGAAGTCGACAGGAAAATAGAATTCATCCACCTTTACTAATACATCTTCCAATATTCCACGAGGTTCTTTGACTGATCTATCTGCCAATTGTAGTGTTACTGTCGTGGGTTTCAACTCTCCAAATCCGAATAATTCATATACTGAACTTGGGAGAAGGTTTACACTCGCACCCAAATCTAATAATGCTTTCTTGATTGTGAAGTTTCCTATGACACATGATATAATCGGGGTACCAGGATCTTTTAGTTTGGGTGGGGTTATTTGCTGAACAACTGAGCTGACTTGCTCAGTCAAATGTATCTTTTTTGGTATTTGTATCTTGGCTTTCCGTTTTTGTGTGCATAGATCCTTCAAAAATTTGGCATAAGCTGGAACTTGCTTGATAGCATCGAGAAGAGGTAAGTTTATTTGGACTTGCTTAAATAACTCAAGCATCTCATTCATTTTTATATTCTTCTTATCTGAAGGCAAAGGAGATTCTAAAGCACTAGGGAATGGGGCTTTAGGTATGATTGCTTGATCATTGAATTCCTTTTCTTTTTCATTTCTTCTCTCTTCTGGTTTAGCCACTTCTAATTTCTGGGTTGGTTCAGGTGGGTTCAATTTTTCCACTTCTGAGAGTCATGACTGATTTAGCATGTTCTGGGAATTTGTCAGGACTATTGGAACCTTCAGCCATGAATTGTCCTTTGGGTTATCGATAGGCTGACTAGGTAACTTACCCTCCTCCCTTCTACTGAATGCTGTGGCTAATTGACCTATCTGAGTTTCTAGTTTTGCAATAGATTGTGTGTGTGAGTGAAGGATTTGAGTATTCATTTCTAGCCCTTTCAATGCTTGTAACACTTTGTCTTCAAAAGTAGGCTGATTATTCGGTGGAGGTTGTGGGATGTTTGGATATTGTGAATATGGCATGTTTCTAAAATTGGTTTCTTGATAATTAGGTCTGATCGATGAATTGACTACAGGTTGAGGTTTCCAAGAAAAATTTGGTGATTTCTCCACCAGGATTGTAAGTATTTGAAAATGGATCATTTCCTGTTCTAGGAGCTAATCGGGTTTGGGCTTGGTGGGCTTGCTCTTGAACAAGTCAGGAAATTGGTATGCAGCTGGACATTCACCTATAGAATGGGTTGGACTCGAACAAATTATGCAGACCTCATGTAATTGAGTAGATGGGGAAGAGATGTTTCCAACTTGTAGAATCCGATCAAGTTTATGGGATAATTCATCTACCTTAGTATAGATATCTGTAGAATGACCTATTTCATATATTCCACCTCTTTTAGGTTCTACGGGAGGGTCTCGACGAGCAACTGACATATGATGTAATGAATTCTCACTCAATGTCTCAAAGAGTTGCCAAGCCTCATGTTCATTTTTTAACATAAATGTCCCACCACATGAAGCATCAACCATTTGCCTATCTTTTCTGATAAACCATCATAAAAGCACTGAACCAGTTGCCATTTGGGTATAGCATGATGTGGACATTTTCTAATCAGTTCTTTGAATCTCTCCCATGTCTCATGGAACATTTCTCCATCTGTCTGGGAAAAACTTGTTATGGCTTTTCTAATTTGATTTGTTTTTCCTATAGGAAAATATTTCTTAAGAAATTCTCTCTGAAGATGATCCCAAGTTGAAATTATAACCGTGTCTAATGAATTTAACCAATACTTGGCTTTATCTTTTAGGGAAAAAGGGAATAACTTAAGCCTAAGTGCATCATCGGAGAAATTTTGAATCTTGACAGTTGAGCAAATTTCCAAGAATTCATCTAAGTGTTTGTAGGGATCCTCATTTGTAAGTCCATAGAAAGATGGTAACATTTGGATTACACTTGACTTAATTTCATATTGGGCAGCCTCTACTGGAGGCACTTGAATGCAGGGAGAGTAGGTATACCTTGAAGGAGTGAAATACTCTTTCAACTGTCTTGGTTGATTATTTTCGTTATTATGATCCATAATTCTAAGTCTGTTTGCTCTAATAGTTCTTTCTATCTCAGGATCTAAGGGTATAAGGTTGGGTTGCAACGATCGACGTCCAAGCATACACCCTACCAATGACTCTAAAGCAAACAATTTTTTATTTATTTATTTATTTATAATAAAAGAAAAAGAAAAAGATTCTAAAAAAATATCCTAAAAGATTCTAAACTAAGAGCAATGAATAATTAGGGTTTAATAATTCTTAGCAATCAAGTTAGCAAAGATTAGACTCTCTATTCTAGGTTTACCCTAGATCTAGACAGCTCCTAACTTCCAAGACGCCTTGGAGCCCTCCAAGTCAAAAATTAGCTGATCAACTAGCCAGTTAAGGATAAGGTTAGTGGGGGTCCCCCCGTTGCCTACTAGGTAAGTGAACGGAACCAATTAAGTAACCACTTTCCTTTCCTTTTCTAGACACCAGTTAAGCAGTCAATCTCGACCCGGTCCAACTCTTTTGGGTGCCTTGTCCTATTGAGCTCGAGTTCCTTAGGGGCTGATGTCTAATTAATTTTAGAATTAAAGGTTTGGGTTAATGCAGAATGAAGGATGTGGTTTGTGGGCCAAGGAAGGGTGATGAAATCTCCACCTTATCTTGATTAGGGGTTTGTGCCCTTAAAGTTAATTATGATAATGCTATGCAACAAACAGATGTCCAACTCTTGAAATTATCAAACAAAATTAATCTAATTACTTTTTTTTAAAAAGATTTTGTGATTAAGTTTCTAATTTCCTAATAAATTATGAGATGTCAATGGAAGAATTTTGAGTTTTGCAGAAAATAAATCCATCTAAGTCAATCTAAAATAAAATAATTATTATTTTTATATTTATAATTTTTTATGTTAAAAAGGAAATAAGAAATTCTAACAATTAAAGAAATAAAATAAAGAGATAATAACTATTCAAAAATTAAGAGAAAATTAATCTAATTTTTTATATTTTTTTATATTTTTTTAAATTTTTTTTTTTTAATTTTTTTTTAAATTTTTTTTTTTAAATAACACACTTAAGTCCCCGGCAACGGCGCCAAAAACCTGATGCGTGTCGTAGCGCAACGATTTAAACACCTTAATTTCACTATTAGAATAGCGAGAGTAAGGGATCGATTCCACAGGGACTTTAGCGATTATCTTGAAATAATTTTATAAATTTACTAAATATATAACTAAGTAGATAATTAATAGTGTAAAATAATAAGATATGCTCTATCTTATAAGAGCACGGCCCGTACCCGTAGATGACGGCCCGTTCCTTTTAGGAATAGATCAGTCTAAATTATTTTCACTTAATATAATTTAATAACAATTAAACATGTATAAAATTTTATTTCAATAATATTCAAAAGTGCATATTAAAATCTAAAATAAAAGAGTTTTAATTTCTAACATGCAACAAAAAGTAATAAAATAAACTGGGATGAACCAAGCCACGATCATCTCCTGGTATGCAGAGCAATGGACGAGAGCCCCCCTCCAATCCACGGACGAACAGATAATGGCCTTCACGAACAGAGTCTCCACGGAACGGCTGGAAGAAGAGCAGAGCCTTCAACGGACGCCTTGCACGCTCCACGGACGTACAGAGAACTCACGGACGGCTGCTGGAATGGACCTCCCCACGATGCCCCCTCCATGGATGGCTGCTGCTGCTATTTGTAGAATCTTTGACACTGAGAAGACGCGGAGAAGAAATTATTTCTGTAACAGAAAAAGAGACGCGGAAGCAACGAAAGAAAATCCTTGATAAATTGTCAATAAAATTCAAATTCCTTCTAGAGGATTTTAATTCACTCAATTTGATAACTTCCAATCTAATCTATTCCTTAATTAATGAAGGAAACGGTTAGAAATTGATTTAGAGAAGAAGGGGGAAATAGAAAACGATGAAGTCGGCACTTGGTTTGCCGACTTCGCTTTAAAATCCATGCTAAAATAGATAAATAAATAAAAAATTAATTCCGGGCTCATCTTAACTCCGATTTGAGTGCCATTTGCGTCATTAAATCCCTAAAATTGAGCTCTTTAAACTGATATGGTTTTATCAAAAATATTATATAAAATATTAAAATATTAAATAAAAATAGGTACATTAAATTATTAATTAATAGGTTTAATGATAATTATTTATGCATTTATTAGGCATTATATTAGACTCTAATACCTTAGGTGTTTTGGGCTGATCCAGCTCAATAAGTTGTTCATGTGGTAGGACTTCTAATTCTTCTTCTTTATATATACCCATCTGGTTATCTATTTGTTTTTCAGATCTTAATGTATGGATAACACTTAGTTGGTTAATCTGGGCTTCTTGTTTTGATCCTTGGATGTTTAGGTCTCTAGGATTAGCTTCGGGCTGACTCAGTAGCTTACCTCATTCTCTTTCTAGTTTTGCAATGGATTGTGTGTGAGTGAAGAAGAAGAGTATTCATTTCTAGCCCTTTCAATGCTTGCAATACCTTTTCTTCGAAAGTAGGATCATAATTATTTGGTAAAGGTTGAGGAGTACTTGGATATTGGGAATACGACATGCTTTTAAATTGGATCTCCTGATGGTTAGGTCTAATTGATGTTGGATTAATTATAGGTTGGGGTTTCCATAAAAAAATTAAGTGATTTTGCCAGCTAGGATTGTAAGTATTTAAATATAGATCATTTCCTGGTCTAGGAGCCATTCGGGTTTGGACTGGATAGGCTTGATCCCGAACAAGCTCAAGATATTGGTATGTGGCTGGACATTCCCCTATAGAATGAGTTGGACTTGAACAAATTATACAACAAAGCTCATGTAATTAAGTAGATGGGGAAGAGGTGTTTTCAACTTATAGAATTTGATCTAATTTTGGGATAGTTCATTAATTTTGATATAGATGTCTATGGACTGACCTATATTGTATATTTCACCTCTCTTAGGTTCTGTGGGAGGATCTCTATGAGCAGTAGACATATGGTACAAGAAATTTTCACTTAGAGTTTCAAAAAGCTGTCATGCCTCATGTTCATTTTTTATCATAAATGTTCCTCCACATGAGGTATCCATCATTTGCCGATGTCTTTTGATAATCCATCATAAAAATATCGAACTAACTGCCATTTAAGTATTGCATGGTGCGGACATTTTCTAGTTAATTCTTTTAATCTCTCCCACGTTTCGTGAAACATTCTCTCTCTAACTGGAAAAAACTGGTTATGGCTTTTCTGATTTGATTCGTTTTCCTATAAGAAAGTATTTCTTAATAAATTTACTCTAAAGTTGGTCCAAAGTTGAAATTATAGTGTCTAGTGAATTTAACCAATACTTGGCTCTATCTTTTAGGGAGAAAGGGAATAACTTAAGCCTAAGTGCCTCATCGGAGAAATTTGAAACTTGACAGTTGAGCAAGTTTCCAAGAATTCATTTAAGTGTTTATAGGGATCTTCATTTGTAAATCCATGGAAAGCTGGTAACATTTGGATTACACTGGACTTAATTTTATATTGGACAACCTCTACTAGGGGTACTTGTATACATGGTGAATATGTATATTGTAAAGGAGCGAAGTACTCCTTCAATTGATATGGTGGATTGTTTTCTTAATTAAGATCTATAATGCATGCTCCGTTTGCTCTATAAGTTCTCTCTATTTCAGGATTTAAGGATATGAGGTTGGGTTGTAACAATTGGCGACTAAGCATATACCCTACCAATACACTCGAAAGCAAACTTTTTTTTTAACTAATGTACTAGAAGAAAAAGAAGAAGACTCTAAAGAAAATATCCTAAAAGATTCCTAGAACTAAGAGCAATGAAGAATAATTTAGTTAGGGTTTAATAATTATTAGCAATCAAATTAACAAAGATTAGACTCTCTATCCTAGGTTTAACCTACATCTAGATAGCTCCTAACTTTCGAGACTGCCTTGGAGCCATCTAAGTCAAAAATTAACTGATCAACTAGCCAGTTAAGGGTAAGGTTACCCGTCACTTAGTAGGTAAGCGAACGGAATCAATTAAGCAACCACTTTTCTTTCCTTTTCTAAACACCAGTTAAAGCAGTCAATCCTAATCCGGTCCAACTCTTTTGGGTGTCTTGTCCTATTGAGCTTGAGTTCCTTAGGAGCTGACGTCTAGTTAATTTTAGAGTTAAAGGCTTGGGTTAATGCAAAATAAAGGATGTGGTTTGTGGGCCAAGGAAGGGTGATCAACTCCCCACCTTATCTTGATTAAGGGTTTGTTCCCTTAAAGTTAATTATAAAATACTTTGCAACAAGCAGATGTCCAACTCTTAGAATTATCAAACAAAATTAATCTAATTACTTTTTTAAATATTTTTATGATTAAGTTTCTAATTTTCTAATAAATTATGAGATGTCAATGAAAAAAATTTAAATAAAAAATAAATTTACCTAAGTCAATCTAAGCATAGAAATAAAATATTTTTTTATTATATTATATTTTTATTTATTATTATTTATTTTCTTAAATTAATTATGTTTTATGGAAAGTGTCTTAGGGTTTTCTTTTAGGTTCTTTAAGGTAAGTTAATTAAAAGAAAAAGTTAATTAGGTTAAAAGTGAATTTGTGATAAGAAGGAAAGTAATTTTTTTATGTTAAAAAGAAAATAAGAAAATCTAATAATTAAGGTAACTAAAAAAAAGCAATAAGCTAAAGAGAGCAATAACTATTCAATAAAAAAAGAAATTTTTTTTTCTCTTTTCTTTTATATAGAAGCACGAATAATAATGAAATAATAAAAACATCAAAAATAAGAATAAAATTAAGAGAAAATTTGTAATGATTTTTTTTTATTTTTTAAATATTTTTTATGAACTAATCGTGCCTGGATCCACATCAACGGTGCCAAAATTTGATCGCTGTCATTGGCGGTCAAAAATAAAACCTACTCACTATTATAGCTAGTGGTGAATCGGAATCGTATCCTCGGCAAGGGCAATTATTTCATGAAAAAGAAAAAAATATTTGTAAAGGATTATATTAAGAATAGCGGTTATTAAAAGATAACAACTAATTAATCAACGAAATTCAAATAGCAGGAGAAGCAACCTAGGAATCCAAATTCACCATGCAAATAGGTTTTTATCTTTTTTTAATGTTACAATAGTAATAATTTTTATAAATTTAAAATTAGAATAATTTATCTTTGTCAGGCACGGATCGTATCAGGACATCACGGTACGTCCGCTTAGAGTATAAAATATCTAATAATTGCAAGGTTAAGGGTCTAATCTATCATACTATGATCTGTCTCTCTTAGGCACGTACCATATCCTAAGATCATGGTACATCGATAGAGGGTACATGCCATGTGTGCCATATCAAAACCTCAATAAAAAAACAACTAAAAAGATATAATAAAGAAGAGCATAATTTTTATTGCATAGATATTAAGAATAAAAAGAAAGATAAAACCTGATTACATGCTTCATCATTATTCTAAGTTGAAGGAATCTAGCCATGCATTGCTGCTGCTAGCATCCCCTTCATAAATTTTCTTTCGCAGGCCTAAATACAATAATCTAAATAAAAGAAGAATAAAAAGAGCTTTTTAGAAACTCCTTCCCCCAACTACTGCATGAGGTCTTCTTTTTATATAGCTCGTCTAGGATTTCCTCCTAGTCAAAGTTGGAGTCAATCGGGCGCTCAAGATCGTTTAGATATTGTAAGAAAATTTTTCAGCCATCCATTCAACATCACCAGCCTTAGTTTGCACCGAAAATCATGCAAAATCATCTTTTTCTTTCTTTTTGGGCAAACCGAGTCTTGATTTGAGTGACGTCTGCATCGTTGGACTCCAAAAATCGAGCTCTTTCCATCTATAGGCTCCTTTTCTATAAACATCCATAAAAAGTATTAATTCTTAATAAATTTAAAATAATTAATATTTATTTTAATAGTTAAATTGTGATAATAAATAGACTTATCAACATCCTTATAAAGTGCCCAGGTGCTGAGGAAGATTTAGCGGAAGCTTGGATTCTCCATATCGATGGCGCCTCTACCTCTCAAGGAAGTGGAGCAGGCCTTATCCTAGCAAATCCGGAAGGCGCTGTGTTAGAGCCAAGCTAAATATGAAGCCTTCCTAGTCGGAATCAAGCTTGCCCAAGAACTTGGAGTAAAATGCCTCAGGGCCTTCACTGACTCTTAGCTCGTCTCTGGACATGTCACTGGAGAGTTTGAGACTCAAGACCCTACCATGTCTCGATATATGAATAAGGTTAAGTCGCTAACCTCCTCACTGGTTTACTTTACTATTAGCTACATCTCCAGAGGTGAGAATGCTAAAGCTAATGCATTATTGCGGTTAGCCACTTTGGTGGATGATTGTTTAGGTAGGACATATATCAAACACTTGGAAAGCCTAAGTATTGACTCAACAGAGGAGATTGTACCAGTTATGCAAGAGCCAACCTGGATGGATGCTTATATCCACTACATCACTGATGGTACTCTCCCTGCCGATCCCACAGAAGCCAGATTGCTTAAGTGGAGTCAGCCAAGTTCGTGTTGCTGAATGGGCACTTATACAATAAGTCTTTCTCTCATCCCCTTCTTAAATGTATTGGTCCAGCAGATGCCAATTATTTTCTCAGGGAGATCTATGAAGGCATATGCGGGAATCATATAGGGGGCAGATCTCTGGCACATAAAGCTCTTCGTCACGGATATTACTAGCTCACTATGCGACAAGACGCCATCGAGCTGGTTCAAAAATGTGACCGTTGCTAATGGCATTCTAATATCCAGCGATAGCTAGCTTCTCAATTAAGTCTGCTTTCTGTTTCATGGCCCTTCGCTCAGTAGGGAATGGATATTCTCAGACCTTTTCTACCGGCTTCAGGACAGCAAAGGTTTTTATTAGTCACCATCAACTATTTCACTAAATGGGTCAAAGTCGAGGCGTTGGCCAAGATCATCGAGAGTAAGGTGAAGGCATTTTTTTGAAAATCTATCATCTGCCGGTTTGGTTTGCCCCATACCGTAATCACCGATAACGATCATCAGTTTGACAACTCAGCATTTAAAGCCTTTTGCATCGAACTAGGTATATGTCATCGATTCACTTCTGTTGGACATCCATAGACTAACGGAGAGGCAAAAGTTATGAATTGGACCATCCTTTGAGAACTCAGAACTTGATTGGATGAGCTTAAGGGCAGATGGGTGGAGGAACTTCGAAACATATTATGGGCATATCATACGACTCCTAGAGTCTCCATGGGAGAGACTCCTTTCAGCCTCGTCTTCGAATCTGAAGCAGTCATCCTGGTGAAGATTGGTCTTCCCAGTCCCCGAATGGAGCTATATAAAAATGAAGACAATTCTGATCAACTAAGGGCTAATATAGACTTCATCGACGAAACTCGAGATCTTGCGCGATTCAGGATGGCCACGTTTCTCCAACGGGCGACAAAATATTATAATGCCCAGGTCCATTCTAAGATGTTCTGCTCTGGAGATCTAATCCTGAGGAGAGTTGAAGTATTCAAACCGGTTGAAGGAGGCAAGCTATCCCTAAATTGGGAGGGACCTTATCGGGTCATGAAAGTACTTCATCGATGAGCTTATAGACTCGAAGGGATAGACGGACAGCCGATCCTGCGTACTTGGAATGCGAGCAATCTTTGCCGATATTACCACTAGTGAGTGTACTTGTCCAATGATTATAAAAAGAGAGTTTTTGATCCTATTTCTCTGTTTAAAACAAAAGTTTTCAAAAAGACCTCGGCGGTCCCGAGATCATAGATACCCCGGACCGGTGCAAGAAACCTCTGGTGGTTCAAGTCCTGTGTTCTTGGTGGCCCCGAGTCAAACTCCCGGGCCAATGGAGAAACCTCCGTAAAAGTTTTCAAAAGGACCTCGGTGGTTTCGAGATCACAGACACTCCGGACCGGCGCGAGAAACCTTCGGTGGTTCAAGTCTTGGGTTCTCGGCGGTCCCGAGTCAAACTCCCGGGCCGGCACGAGAAACCCCAAGGAAGTTTTCAAAAGGACCTTGGCGGTCCCAAGATCACAAACACTTCGGATCGGCACAAGAAACCTCCAATGGTTTAAGTCCCATGTTCTTGGTGGCCTCAAGTCAAACTTTGGGGCCGGCACGAGAAACCCCCGTGAAAGTTTTCAAAAGGACCTCGGCGGTCTCGAGATCATAGACACCCTGGATTGGCGCAAGAAACCTTCGGTGGTTCAAGTCTTGTATTCTCGGTGGCCCCGAGTCAAACTCCTGGGCCAGCATGAGAAACCCCTATGAAAGTTTTCAAAAGGACCTCGGTGGTCCCAAGATCACAAACACCATGGACCGGCGCAAGAAACCTCTGGTGGTTCAAGTCTTGTGTTCTCGGCGGCCCCGAGTCAAACTCCCGGGCCGGTGCGAGAAACCTCCATGAAAATTTTTAAAAGAACCTCAGCGGTCCCAAGATCATAGACACCCTAGACCAGCGCAAGAAACCTCCGATGGTTCAAGTCCTGTGTTCTTAACGGCCTTGAGTCAAACTCGCAGGCCGGCATAAAAAACCCTAAAGACATGATACCTTAGGGTGACGATCAATGCCGACGAGCGTCTTGGCAAAAACTTAAGATACAAATACAAATCTAAATACCCCTGTGAAGACCACGGGTTAAGCCGGCCACTTTCTAAGCATACTTACAGAAATGGAGGCATATTATCAAAGGCCAAAAGCCGAAGTATGATTGCCCAAGAAAACAAAACATTACTAACGAAGAAGTTGCGAGATTTGAGCAACAAGTGTAGCTATTAAAAATGCCTTTCATTAATATCATTGTCATACAAAAGATCAATATTGGTCGTGCTACAAGATATAAAAAAAGAGAAGAAGAAGGAAACTAAACCTAAGGCTCAGTGCATCCTGGCTCATCCTCGACGTCCTCATCCACAGGCTGAATGTCTTCAAGGCCACATAATTTGTAGACTCGGGAGATCTTTTCCTTAGATTTCTCAAAACCCTGAGCATAGGTGTCAATGGCCACCTCGCTACACTCAGCGGCAAAATCTGTGAAACCTTTATAGAGTTCCTCAGCTTTCCGAGCTCGGTGTTCGATGGTGCTGACCTTTACCAAAGCTTCAACTTGGGTGGCTGCAACCTTCTCCATGGCTTGAGCCTCGATGGCGATCAACTTTTCCAAGGATTCCCAAACCTTCGCCTCGGCAGAAGCCAACTTTTCCATGGTGGCCCGGGCCTTAATTCAACCGCATCCACCCTATCTTCAGCATGATCCGCTCCGAGGAGGGCATTCCTCAATTTCTCTTCTGTTGGCCTTAACCTTGACATGGCTTCGGTGATGAGGGATGAAGTGGAATAATGCAATCTAGGAAGAGATAATAATAACTAAATAAAAAATGAAGTGAAGCTAAGCTACATTTACATGTAAAAGAGCAAAAATTTTTATGAAGAGATTTGCATGTTAAACTAGACTTGGAGGAGAATCTTTCAAAATAGTAAAGAGAAAGGATCTTTGTGGCTAAGAAACCATACAGGCTAGAGCTTAGTTATTCTAATATTTCAGATCGAAAAATATTGAAAGAGGGGTATCCGACCATTAATATATCAGAGATTGAAAGGTTTACACTCAAGGATAAAATTCTTGGATGACAAGGAGATTCCTCTAGTTGCAGGACTTCTTGTATATGTTTCTTGTCACGAAAGACCTTTTTCTTTGGAACCTGAAATTTTTGAGAATCTTGGCGGATTTGAGGTAGCTTGGTTGGCCTTCTTTGTGGAGTCTTCTTGCAACTTGAAGATGGGATGGGATGGAGAATGTCTAATGGATATTGGTGTAGAAATGACTTTCTTGAAGTAGCTAAGGGCCTCTCGCCCGCTCTCTCTCGGAGGACATTTGCCAATACAAATGGAAGAAAATAAACTCAACTTTCATTCATCATAAATTGTCTTTACAAGAGAGCTTGGAGTAGTATTTATAAGCCTCCAAGGGACTTTTAAAAATTCAAATTACATGGAGCTTTTCATAGAAAGTTGCAACCTAAGCTAACTATAAGGGTGGGAGGTTGAAACAACTTATAACTAAGCATAAAAAGAGAAGAAAAATATGGGTGGCTCCTTTGAATTTGAATTTTCCTTGGTGACGTGATATATGGTGATGTGGCTTGATGAGGTGTACACCAAGAGGTTGACATGGCACCCAACAATGCTTGCTAAAGTGGCGACCACCTTCGATTGATTTGTTGAAGTGATTGAATGCATCCAATCTTCAAGCTCACTTGCTTACCTTGAATCCAATTCCATACCTTTCTTGGACCCAACTACTAAACTCACTAAATACAAACCAATTTAACCCTACTTGGACTCAAGAACCCAAATTGAAATAAATCAACTTTAATTACATGACTCAAATTCAAAGAAGTAAAATTATTACTCTATTTACAGGACACATGAAAGAATTAAAGCCATACTAAATTAGATCGAAGCCTCTTTCAAACTTTGGTATCCGCACCATTTGGTCAACTTGGCATCGGCAACTATGGCTTTCGTTTCTGCCTCACCTTGTGAGATCGACCCTCCTCTTCAGCAACTTGTAATGTGCTGAACACTGCCGCTTCCCGAGCCTTGACCTCAGATAGTTCCTGGGTCAACTCATCAACCCGGGCCTTAAGAGCATTTAGCTCGGATTGGGCACACCTATGACTGGTAGAGCTCCCGATGCAGGCATCCCAAAGGACAAAAACACCGTTGGACACCTGTGCACATCAATGGTTAGAATGTAGCCTATGTTCAATCAAAGAGGAAAAGATTAGCGTATTTACTTGGAGGACAGCGGTGAAGAGGGTGTCGAGGGATTTCTCCAATGGCTGATGTCGAAGCTCAGCCTAAAGATTGGGAAGGGTCGAGCGACTCAGAAGATGCTCCGCCAGGCGACCTCGGTGCATCGCAGTGGCCCAGGATGGTCGGCCGAGAGAGGGATGCTGTCAGGTGACACTCCCACCTCCTCTGATGTCAGGTGAACAGCCGAGGAGTGGTCATCTCTAGCTCCCCGCGCCGGGGGTGTCGCTGCTCTTACTTCTGGCATAGCCTCACCCTCGGGTCCAGCAGGGGCCAAGGGTCTTTCTCTCAATGGCTCCTCCTCAGCCTCGATGGGAGGGACACCTGCTGCAGACGTTTCGACGGGGGGATTCTCCCTTCTTGGTTCCCCTACTAGAGTGACCTTGGGAGCCGCGGGTGAAGCCACGAAGGTTTGGAGTGACCCGCCCTTCTCTGTTCATCGAGGTTTCTTGGGTGCCGCTCCTGCTGGATCACCGACAACCTTCTTTCTTTTCCTAAGGCCCTATGTGAGGAAGTCGGGGGAGAACCTCATCTCTGCATGAAGGGATAGAGTTAAAAAAAAGAGATATGCTGCGGCTAATAATCGAAGAGGGTGGCACTCACCGGTTGTCGGTGACAGCGACACCGATGCTGCGAGGGCTTCGTGGAGGTTATCCTTCGATAGTAACACCGCACAGGGGGGGATGATGGAAGATATAAGGGCATCGAAAAGCTCTCGATCTCTTTCTTCTATGACCGAGTTCTTATTGGGACTAATGTTAGGGAATCTCCAGGATGTCTTCACCCCCTCTACATGAATATAAAAGAAGTGAGACTTCCATTCCTTAACCTTAGATAGTAAGTCTAATTTGAGGGCTCTCTTAGGCCAGAAAAGCTCTACCACCCATTTTTCTTAGGGTTTCAGATCTTATACAAGGCCTGAAAGAGAGAAACTCGGGCGGAAGCCCCATGAAAATGACAGAGAACTATGAATGCATAGATAATCCGAATGGAATTCGGGGTTAGCTGCGCCAGGACAAGATCATACCTATCTAAAAGATTCAGAAAGAAAGGGTGAAAAGGAAGACGAAGTCCACTCTTGAAGAATTCCTCATATAGAGTGACTCCACCAAACTGACCACTGGTGTTGACCCAATTATTGATTTTGATGATTAATAAAGGAATTGAGTATATTTATTTGATTACTAATGGATTTGAGAAGTGTTTCAAGAGTTAAAATTATTTGATCAATTTAAATGAATTAAGAAACATATTTTGAATCAAATGCAAAACTTCAATTTTAAAGTTTCAGAACCTGGAGTCGACACCTAGAATCCCTGGAGCCGACCCCATGGCCATTCAAATTTTATTCTAATTTTTGATACGGTCCGGAGCCGATACCCAGAGTTTCGGAGCCGACACCCAGAGTTTCGGAGTCGACACTTATAGTGTCTGGAGCCGACTCCGATGCAGGGACAGAACGTTGAATTTTTGAGCATCCTGGAGCCGACACACATAGTATTCGGAGCCGACACCTGGTGATGGCGAGCCGACACTTACTTTTTTGGAGCCGACTCCTCAACGAACTCAAAAATTTCTATTTTTGAAAAAAACCTGGAGCCGACACCTGAAAAGTTGGAGCCGACTCCAACCTGACTGGAACAAAAATTTAAATTGCCAGATCAGCTCTAACGGTAATATTTCCTTTTTACCTAATTTCTAACGGATATATTTTGTTTACAGGTACACTTTAACGGCTAGTTTCCTTTCAAAATGGATTAAAAGAAATCTATAAAAAGGGGAAAACACCCGTTTGAAAAGAGACGACGAAAAAATAGAAATATTTCAAATCAAAAATCCGAGAAAGCCTGAGCCCGAATCTCAAGAGAAAAGCATTCAAACTCAAATCCTTCCACTCCAAAAAGCTCAAAGAGGAATCCAAGGCACCCAAATCAAAAATCGGTGGATTTCTCAAATTGAAGAAAAAGCTCCGTTTCTTCCATTTCCAATCTTCTCAACTGCAATGACTGTGAGGGATTAAAGCTGAGGCTTGATTCATCATTCCAAAGGAAGAAGAGGAAAGAAGAAAAGAAGAAAAGCTCAAATTCAATCATCTCCAAACAGGCTTTTCTAAACTTTTTTACTTTATTTTGAATATTTGCTCAATTAAGGAGCTGTGAATCATTGTAAAACATTCTTATATTTTGTGCTAGTTCTATCAAGGGGATTGAACTAGTGAGGTTGTTAACCTCGGTCAAGCTAGATTAGCTTGAGTTTAGGGTTTTGTGCTGGTGAGCCCGGAAAACCGGCTGGGTTCGTTGTGATCCCGGAGGGAAAACAACAAGTTGTGAGTTGTGCTCTTGTAAAATAACTCGGCTGTAATCTAGTTGGTTATAGTGTGGACCCAAGTGAATCTTGGGAGTGGACGTAGGTGTTGGATACACCGAACCACTATAAAATCCTTGTGTTTGTCGTGCATTCATTATCTCTATCTTATCTCCTTGTTTGTGCTTTATATTTGCATTGCAATTAATTTCATTTGTCTTAAGCAGATAATTTTTAAAAAGGTCAAATTTTTTAAAGAACCCAATTCACCCCCCTCTTGGGTTGCCATCTGGGCCAGAGCAAGTGCTCATTAGAATTTGATCACACGATCAAGAGCTAAAGATCCAAATGGCAGCTCAGTTGGATCATTTGCCGAAGGTCATTCTACAAATAGACCTCCCTTATTTAATGGTTCCAACTATTCATATTGGAAAGCAAGAATGAGGATATTCATTCAAGCTTCTGATTATGAATTGTGGGGTGTTATAACTAATGGACCTAGTACACCACACACATTGTTGATGGCACTATTGTTCCGAAGCCCGAAAGGGATTGGAATGATAATGATAGGAAAATGGCACAGCTCAATGCTAAGGCCATGAATGTCTTATATTGTTCATTAGATGCTAATGAATTTAATCACATTTCTACATGTAATTCCGCAAAAGAGATTTGGGATAGATTAGAGGTTACCCATGAGGGTACAACCAAGTAAAAGAATCTAAAATAAACATTCTTGTTCATAAATATGAATTATTTAGCATGGAGCAAACTGAAACTATAGCATGCATGTACACTAGATTTACCGATATTGTGAATGGTTTGAAAAGTCTTGGAAAAACCTATACTAATTCTGAACTTGTTCGCAAAATTCTTAGGTCACTTCCAAGGACTTGGGAAGCAAAGGTGACAGCAATCCAAGAAGCCAAGGACCTCAACACATTACCCTTGGAGGAGCTACTTGGATCCTTGATGACTCATGAGCTAACCATGAAACAACATCAAGAGGAGGAAGTCAAGAAAAGAAAACTATAGCTCTTAAGGCTGCAGAAAGTGAGGAAAGCTGCAGTGATGATGATGATGATGATGAGACAGCTCTTCTAGCAAAAAAATTCAAAAAATTCATGAGAAGAAAGAGACCCTTCCAAAAGAAGAAATCTGGATTTAAGATGGAAGGAGAAAAAGAAAAAGAAAAGGAAGGACAAGAGAAAGACCCCTTGATTTGTTATGAATGTAAGAAACCGGGGCACTTTAGATACGATTGTCCTCAACTAAAGAAGACTTTAAGAAGAAGAAGAAAGCCTATGTTGCAACTTGGAGCGACAGCGATGAATCCTCTTCGGAGGAAGAACAAAAAGAGGTTGCCAACATTTGCTTCATGGCAAACGAGGATGATGAGGTAAGTTCTGAAAACCCTTATGATGATTTTGCTTTCGATGAATTATTTGAAGCTTTCAATGAACTAGTAGATGACTTTAAATTTTGAAAAAGAAATACAAGTCTTTGAAAAATGATAGCTCAATTTTTATCAAAGAAAAGACAATCTTACTAATGATTAAAATACTAAAATCTGAAAATGATAATTTGACAAAAGAAAAGGAATCAATTTCTAATGAAAATGATAAATTAAAGAAGGAAGTTGATAAATATAAAATTGTTGATAAATTTACTTATAGTTCTGAAAAACTTAATTTATTGTTAAGCAATCAAAGAGCTATATATGATAAAGCTGGTTTAGGATATAGACCTAACTTAAAAAAAAATTTATCAAAAACTTTTTAGAAAAGAACAAAATAGAGATAATGTTACATGTCATTATTGTAACAAGAAAGGTCATAAAACCTATGAATGTAAATGAGAAATAGTAACAAAAATTTAAGTAGTAAAGGCAAGAAAATTTGGGTTCCCAAAGGAACAATTTTTATGCTACTAACCATGAAGGACCCAAGAAGGCTTGGGTACCTAAATATAAGACTTAATTATTTTTGCAGGAGTGTCTTGCGGCCAAAAGATCAAAGCGAAAGTGGTATCTCGATAGTGGCTGCTCAAGACACATGACGGGTGACAAGGATCAATTCATCACCCTTGAGAGCAAAAGAGGAGGAGTTGTTACATTTGGTGACAATGGCAAAGGCCAAATCATGGGGTTTGGTAAAATTCAAATAACTCCCTCCACATATATTGAAAATCTTATATGTTAATGGTTTAAAACATAATCTAATAAGTATTAGTCAATTATGTGATAAAGGTTTTAAAGTATCATTTGAAGCATCAATCTGCACTGTTTCTAATCCCATTGATAATAGCATTATTTTTATTGGAAATAGAAATGGCAATGTATACTTGATTGATTTAGACAATTTGTCTACTAGTAATCATTGCTTAGTTGCTAATAATGCTAATATGAATGAGATTGGTTGGTTATGGCATCGTAGATTAGGTCATGCAAGCACACACCTTATTTCAAAATTAATTAGAATGGATTTAGTAAAAGGACTTCCACAACTAGATTTTGAAAATAACAAAATTTGTGATGCATGTCAATTTGGAAAACAAACTAGAAATTCTTTCAAAACTAAAAATATTGTTTCCACTTCTAGGCCACTTGAACTACTTCACATGGATCTTTTTGGACCTACTAGAACCACAAGTCTAGGAGGAAAGAAATATGGTCTTGTGATTGTAGATGATTATTCTAGATACACTTGGGTATTGTTTTTAGCTCATAAGGATGAGACCTTTCCATTATTTCTGAAATTCTTCAAGAAGGTCACAAATGAGAAAAACAACACCATAGTGTCTCTAAGAAGTGATCATGGCACTGAATTTGAAAATCATTTATTTGAAAACTTTTGCATAGAAAATGGCATTCATCATAATTTTTCAGCACCTAGAACACCACAACAAAATGGAGTAGTTGAAAGAAAAAATAGAACCTTAGAAGACATGGCCCGTACCATGCTATGTGAAAGCAACCTACCAAAATACTTTTGGGCGGAAGCTATAAACACGGCATGTTACATTCTTAATAGAGCTTTAATTAGGCCAATCATTAAGAAAACTCCTTATGAACTATGGAATAATAGAAAACCAAACATAAGTTACTTTCATGCATTTGGTTGTAAATGTTTCATTCATAATAATGGTAAAGATAATCTAGGAAAATTTGATGCAAAATCTGATGAAGGCATTTTCTTAGGATATTCAACATCTAGTAAAGCCATAGAGTGTTTAACAAGAGAAACTTAATTGTAGAAGAATCTATTCATGTAATTTTTGATGAATCTTTAGCATCAAGTTCTGAAAAGATTGATGATGAGGAAGATACAAACATTCTAGAAAGAGATATTGAAAAATTGAATATAGATGTATCTTCAGATCATGAACAAGAAGCTAAAGATAATGATTCTCCTAGTGTTGATGTTGTTGATGCAAATCATAATGATGTAGATCTTCCTAGAGATTGGAGATATGCCTATGGTCATCCAAAAGAATTAATTATAGGTGATCCATCTCAAGGAGTAAGAACTAGATCATCAATGAGAAACATCAATAATCATCTTGCATTTGTATCTCAAATTGAACCTAAAACTATTGAAGAAGCAGAAAAAGATAATAATTGGATGTTAGCTATGCAAGAAGAATTAAATCAATTTACTAGGAATAATGTTTGGACTCTTGTAGATAGACCTAAAGATCATTCTGTTATAGGATCAAAATGGGTATTTAGAAATAAATTAGAAAATGGCATAGTAATTAGAAACAAAGCTAGATTAGTTGCAAAAGGATATAATCAAGAAGAAGGAATTGATTTTGATGAAACTTTTGCACCTGTAGCTAGACTTAGAAGCAATTAGATTATTACTTGCATTTGCATGTCATATGCATATCAATTTATTTCAAATGGATGTTAAAAGTGCATTTTTAAATGGATTTATAAATGGAAGTTTTTGTTGAACAACCACCTGGTTTTGAAGATCATGAATTTCCAAATCATGTTTTTAAATTACACAAAGCACTATATGGTTTAAAACAAGCACCTAGAGCTTGGTATGAAAGATTAAGTAAATTTCTAATTGAAAATGATTTTATAAGAGGAAATGTTGATAAAACACTATTTTTGAAAAGAAAAGACAAGGATTTATTAGTAGTACAAATATATGTTGATGATATTGTATTCGGTGCTACTAACAATTTGTTATGTCAAGAATTTGCTAAGTTGATGCAGGGTGAGTTTGAAATGAGCATGATGGGAGAACTCAACTTCTTCCTAGGACTTCAAATCAAACAAAGCAAAGAAGGAATTTTCATCAATCAAGCCAAATACACAAAAGAACTGCTCAAGAAGTTTGGAATGGAGTCAATCAAACCACTTGGAACTCCTATGAGTCCTTCATGCAAATTGGACAAAGATGAAGATGGTAAGAAAGTAGATCAAAATATTATAGAGGTATGATCGGATCTCTTCTTTACTTAACAGCTAGTAGACCAGATATAATGTTTGCTGTATGTTATGTGCTAGATTTCAATCTGAACCTAAAGAATCTCACTTAATTGCTGTAAAAAGAATCTTAAGATATTTAAGTGGAACTAAAAATGTAGGTTTATGGTATTCTAGAGACTCAACTAAACTTGATTGCATATTCTGACTCTGACTATGCTGGATGTAAATTAGATAGAAAAAGCACAAGTGGAGCATGTCAATTCTTAGGTAGTAACTTAATCTCTTGGTTTAGCAAAAAGCAAAATTCGGTTGCATTATCTACTGCTGAAGCAGAATATGTTGCAGCTGGAAGTTGCTGTGCTCAAATCCTTTGGATTAAGAGACAACTTGAAGATTATGGCATAACACTTGATAAAACTCCAATTAGATGTGATAACACAAGTGCAATAAATCTAACTAAAAATCCAATTCAACATTCAAGAACAAAACACATTGAAATTAGATATCACTTTATAAGAGAACATGTAGCTAATAATGAAATTTGTCTTGAATATGTTAATACTGAAGAACAATTAGCTGATATATTTACAAAACCTTTGAGTGAAGAGAGATTTTGTTATCTTAGAGGTGAATTAGGGATATGTGACCCTTTGGATTGATTTTGAAACTAAGGAATGACTATCTAGATTTCTATTAATTTCTTGATATTCCTTTCATAATTTTAAGGACAAATTATCTAGTCATCTGAATTTGATTCTTAATACTCCAAAATTTTATCAAATTTTATAAATTATTTTGACAAGTTTCAGATGTTTGAATCTCAATTATTTTTCTCTGAAACTGTCATTGGAGTCGACACCTCTGACTGTGTCGCTCTCGGTCCCTGACCTTGGAGCCGACACCCGTGTAAGTGGAGCCGACTCCAGTTCGAGCGCTGACTGTGTTAGCGATTTGGAGTCGACACCCGACTTTGCGGGAGTCGACACCTGGGATCCAAAATCGATTTATTAGGGCAGAGTCGACACCTCGTCATTTCTACTCTTCGAATCCTCCACCAAATCCCTCCAAAACTCTTCCAAAACCTCCCCATCTCTAATTCCACTTCTTCAAGCCTTCCTAAGGATTCAATGGCGCCTAAGAGGAGAGGTTCGGTGATTGGAGCGACCGTGGTGACCGGGAAGCGTTCCGTGAGGCGACCCGTCCGCGAGCCGTCTCCAAGTGAGGATTCCTCCACCGATTCAGACAATCCTAACCCACTTCACCTCAGGTAGATACCCTAGCAGGGAGGGTAATCACTATGGGTAGAAAAGTTGATTTCGAACTTTTTGAATCCGAGGGTTTTTCGATTGGTAGGCAACTTAAGGAGCTTGGATGGGATAAAGTATGCTCTCTTGATGTTCCACTTCCCAGCCTAGTAAAGGAATTTTACTTTAATTTATCAAGAGGAGATGGTGGTTTAGTAAGCTCTGTTAGAGGAAAAGGATTCATCTTACATTTCAAAATTAGGAAATCTCCTGAGCATCCCCATTACTGGATTAGCTGCTGATGTGCACAGTGAGAGATCAGCTGCCCTATCAAGGATGTTAGGGAGAGAGGTTAGAATTTGAGGAAATTAGGGCTAATCAGTTGCCCTTGGAATTAAGGTTGTTACACAACATTTGCAGCAGAATTTTGTTTCCAAAGACCGGACGTTTTGAGTATGTCTCCGAGCGGGACATTGTTGTGATGGATAGTGTATTGACCGGTCAGCCCATTAATCTAGCTGCTATGATGATATTTTATATGGCCGAGGCTGGAGGAAAGAGAAGATCGTCACTACCCTACGGCATGATCTTAACTATGGTATTCAGAAGCCAAGGGGTGTAATTTTGGATAATGAACCCTCCAAGAGCCTGAGACACACTGATTATTATAGTTTGGCCACTTTGCATCGAATGGGATTTGTTAAATTAATGGTCAGTGGGAAAGGAAAGGAACTTGGATGAGAGAGCCCCTGAGCCTAGACATTCTGCACCTTGTGAGGCTGGTCCGTCTATGAGGATTCCTCTCCACATCCTAGTAGTCCTGCTCCTGCTCCTGCCCAGTACCAGTGATTCCATCATCATCTACTTCTTCAGTCGGATTTTCAGACCTTCAGTTAGAGCAACTTAAAATCTTCTTGCTGCTCAGAAGGATGAATTGAAGACTGAGTTTGACACAAATTTATGAATCTTAAAGAAACTCTTTATTCTTAGATGATCGGATTGCCAAAATTGAATCAACTCTTAGCTCTTCTACTGATCTTTAAGTAGTGATTTGAAGAACATTTTGAAGAACTTAAAGACATTTGTGGAGATTCTGAACCTATTCAAAGTGCAATGCCGAGTTACAAGATAAAATTATCACTGCTTGTACTTTTGTTGATGAAAGATTAAAAGACTACGTCAAGCTTCAACTGAAGGAATGCAGAAGATTGTAGATCATTTAACAAGGATTATTAGAACTAATTTTTGATTTCATGTAATGATGTAATGAATTCTTTTGATGTAATGAAAGTTTAATTTTGATTAATGAAAGTTTTTGTGATGACCAAAGTTCAGTTCATTTTGTAATACTTTTGATGCAATGAAATTATCTTTTGATCTATCAATTTATCTTTGACTTAACTTTTTTTTTCTTTTTGTTGATTACAAAAAAGGGGAGAAAGTTATGTCGTATATGCATTGATTAGTATGTGATTGAATAGTAAGCCAAATCTTAAGTATCAAAGGAAGAACAATTGATAATTTGAACTTCATAGGGGGAGCTACCTTATTCAGGGGGAGCTTACTTGTGAGGATCATTCCTTAAAAATTTAATTTAAGAATACTATGCATATACTCAATGTTTTTATAATCATCAAAAAGGGGGAGATTGTTGACCCAATTATTGATTTTGATGATTAATAAAGGAATTGAGTATATTTATTTGATTACTAATGGATTTGACAAGTGTTTCAGGACTTAAAATATTTGATCAATTTAAATGAATTAAGAAACGTGTTTTGAATCAATTGCAAAACTTCAATTTCAAAGTTTCAGAACCTGGAGTCGACACCTAGAACCTGGAGCCGACCCCATGGCCATTCAAATTTTTTCTGATTTTTGATACGGTCGGAGCCGACACCCAGAGTTTCGGAGCCGACACCCAGAGTTTCGGAGTCGACACTTACAGTGTCTGGAGCCGACTCCGATGCGGGGACAGAACGTTGATTTTTTGAGCATCCTGGAGCCGACACACACAGTATTCGGGAGCCGACACCTGACGATGGCGAGCCGACACTTACTTTTTCGGAGCCGACTCCTCAACGAACTCGAACTTTCTATTTTTGGAAAAACGACTTGGAGCCGACACCTGAAAAGTTGGAGCCGACTCCAACCTGTCTGGAACGAAATTTAAATTGCCAGATCAGCTCTAACGGTAATATTTCCTTTTTACCTAATTTCTAACGGATATATTTTGTTTCAGGTACACTCCAACGGCTAGTTTTCTTCCAAAATGGATTAAAAGAAATCTATAAAAAGGGGAAAACACCCGTTTGAAAAGAGACGAAAAATAGAAAATTTCAAATCAAAAATCCGAGAAAGCCTGAGCCTGAATCTCAAGAGAAAAGCATTCAAACTCAAATCCTTCCACTCCAAAAAGCTCAAAGAGGAATCCAAGGCTCAAATCAAAAATCGGAGGATTTCCCAAAGAAGAAAAAGCTCGTTTTTTTTCCAACTTCTCAACTGCAACACTTGAGGAATTAAAGCTGAGGCTGATTCAACATTCCAAAGAGAAGAGGAAAAGAAGAAAAGAAGAAAAGCTCAAATCAATCATCTTCAAACAGGCTTTTCTAAACTTGTTTATTTATTTTGAATATTTGCTCATTTAAGGAGCTGTGTATTGTAAAATATTCTTTATTGTTTGTGCTAGTTCTATCAAGGGGATTGAACTAGTGGAGGTTGTTAACCTCGGGTCAAGCTAGATTAGCTTGAGTTTAGGGTTTTGTGCTGGTGAGCCCGAAAACCGGCTGGGTTCGTTGTGATCCCGGGAAAAACAACAAGTTTGAGTTGTGATCTTGTAAAACAACTCGGCTGTAATCTAGTTGATTATAGTGTGGACCCAAGTGAATCTTGGGAGTGGACGTAGGTGTTGGATACACCGAACCACTATAAAATCCTTGTGTTTGTCGTGCTTCATTATCTCTATCTCTATCTCCTTGTTTGTGCTTTATATTTGCATTGCAATTAATTTCATTTGTCTTAAGCAGATAATTTTTTAAAAAGGGTAAATTTTTTAAAAGAACCCAATTCACCCCCCTCTTGTGTTGCCATCTGGGCCAACAACTGGTTACCTTGTTGCCATGCCAGGGTGCGGACAGACACATATTGTCGGGTATACTATACTTTATCCTAAGTCTTTCTACGTCCCGATCCTTCACGGTGGAACGTATCTCCCCTGGACCCATGCGTTTGGACTCGAAAATCGGAGGAGATGCCAAACAAGATGGTGAAGGTGATGCCTTAGAGGGTGAAGAAGAAGCCTTAGGCGCTGGAGGAGGAGCCCTAGCCGAGGGCGGAGCAGCAGTCGTTGGGCGACTGCAGATGGAGATGCCACTGGGGGCCTGATGGTAGGCTTGGAGGATTTCCTCCCTAGAAGGTTTTACTAAAGGCTTTTTACCTTTCCTATCAGGGCCGGGATCCATGAGGAAGAAAAGAAGAGGCAGGAAGGCAAAATAAACTGAGGAATGGAAGCAAAAAGAGCTTAGTATTCGGAAGGTGAAGGAAACACAGAGAAGATAATAGAGGTACTAGGAGGCAGAGGAGACGGACAGAACAATATTAGTCCCCAAATTTTGAAAGTCTCGCCCATCATGAAAAGTAGAACTAAAGAAGTAGGGCTATCAGCCAGATGTTATCAGGTTACAGAGGGAGTACAATCTGTGCCCAATGATTGAACGCCGCCAGAATAATCCAATTATGACTCCTTACCTTTTTTGCTGGTCACGAGGCATTTTCCTTAATCCACTCGTGGGCTGCGCTATACCCAATACCATCTCTTAAATAATGAAAAGACTCTGAGAAGACTTTACTTCTCTGGGGACACGCACCCACTTTCATTGGGGTACGGCGCACAAGATTCAATTAAAGGGGAATTTTTTTAACGCTTCTTTCTCTTGGAAAGCGCCGCCCGCATGAGTGCAAAGACTCAAAGCGGAGGGGGGGCATGTGATGTGGCCTGTAAAAGCCACGTAAAAATTAATAGCCAGAAGCTACCAAGAAGGCCCAAGGTGGCCCCAGCTACCGAAGTGGTCCCTAGGCGGTCCCAGCTACCGAAGCGGTCCCTAGGCGGCCCAAGGCAGTTCCTAGGCGGCCCAGCTACCAAAGCGGTCCCTAGGCAGCCCAAGGTGGTTCCTAGGTAGCCCCAGCTATAGAAGCGGTCCCTAGACGGCCCAAGGTGGTTTCTAGATGGCCCCAGCTACCGAAGTGGTACCTAAGCGGCCCAAGGCAGTTCCTAGGCGGCCCCAGCTACCGAAGCAGTCCCTAAGCAGCCCAAGGCAGTTTCTAGGTGGCCCCAGCTACAAAAGCAGTCCCTAGGCGGCCCAAGGCGGTTCCTAGGTGGCTTCAGCTACAGAAGCGGTCCCTAGGCGGCCCAAGATGGTTCCTAGGTACCCCTAGTTACCGAAGCAGTCCCCAGGCAGCCCAAGGTGGTTCCTAAATGGCTCCAGCTATCGAAGCGGTCCCTAGGCAGCCCAAGGCGGTTCTTAGGTGGCCCCAGCTACAGAAGCAATCCCTAGGCAGTCTAAGGCGATTCCTAGGCAGCCCCAGCTACAAAAGCGATCCCTAGATGGCCTAAGGCAGTTCCTAGGCGACTGCAGCTCCTGAGCGGAATTGGTGCCCTTTTTGTCTTATCCTCATGGTTCATTCCAGCTTTTCGAACAAGACTTTGCATGGACAAAATTGAGCTCATCCACCATCCTTGATCCCTATCAATTTAATAAGATAGGAATCATCAGTTCCAGCATGAGCCCCAAAAAGTCATGACCCATCAGACGACATTAATGACCCTGGCTAAATAAGCCTCAAAAGGCAATTATCTGCTGTAAAGTACCAATCACCTTGGGTCAGAAAAAGCCAGTGAAGCCCAAAAAGTCATTAGCGAAATTTAAAGATCTTGGCTAAATAAGCCTCAAAAGGCGATTATCTGTTGTAAAGTACCAATCACCTTGGGTAAAAAAAGCCATTGAAGCCCAAAAAGTCATTAGCTAAATTTAATAACCCTGGCTAAATAAGCCTCAAAAGGTGATTATCTGCTGTAAATTACCAATCACCTTGGGTCAAAAAAGCTAGTGAAGTCCAAAAGTCATTAGCAAAATTTAATAACCCTGGCTAAATAAGCCTTAAAAGGCGATTACCTACTGTAAAGTACCAATCATCCAGAATTAGAAAATGCGGATCCAATCCGACCAGCTCTGACATTCTATCTGTAAAACCATTAACCCATCATGAGATCCCAATCTTAGCGAGCAAGCCAAGTAGACTCAAGAGGCTAATAAAACAGGTAAGGAGAGGAGAGAAGCCAAGGACTCAACTAGTTCTACAATCTACCTCTTTCAAACTCTCTCAAGCTTACTGCTGTGATCCTGATCACTAACTTAAGCATCGAAGGGTCTCTTCAGGAACATCCGGCTCTGCGACTTCTTGCAGGCCTTAAAGATGAAGTAAAGCGTGTACTAGTTGACACTCAAGGACGTTAGCTCAAGGTGATCGAGCATCATCAGAAACTATGACAACAAAATAAACTACTGATAAACCCTACACCAATGGTTAATAACCAACGATATTAAGTGGCATCGCTCAAAGCTACAGTTATCATCTTGCTAATGATGGTGCAATGAACTCTGTAACTAAAGTTTTGAATAAATTTTTTAAAACCAAAAATATAGATTAAGTCTTGTGATAAATTTTTTAATTTTGAAGATCTTTTTAAATCTCTTGATTTGAAAATTCTAGCTATTAAAGAAAATTTTTGATCATACATAATAATTTATTTTTTTAATTATGCATTTGTTCCATTAGGAGGTTTCTTTTATAAATTGTATTTACCTTTCACTCCAACCCTATAAATATGTAACAGCCTTTCTGGCTTATGATGGTGAATAATATTATTGCTTTATTTTTTTTGGAGGATCAACTCTCTCAAAGTAGTTATCAAGAGGCATAACCCCTTCGAAGCGGTTATCTAGAGGTGTGATCTCCTCGAAGTGATCATAGTTATCTCAAATTCCTTATTATATTTATTGTTGCGATTAGGGTTCGCAACAATTAGTATCAGAACTTAATATCGATAGCCTGATACTTTTCTATCTTTCATATTATTTTTTTATTTTCTTTCATCCATTAAAAAAAATCCTTGCCTTTTATTACCATCTCAAAATCATCTAGCTTATTAAAAAAAATTCTTGTTTCTTATTGCTACCCACAAAATTGATCTAAATATTATATATAAAAATCGATTTTATTTTCTGCTTTTTTCCATCTATAAAAAAAGAAAACCAATCTTCTTCTTCTTTTCACCGACTCCCCTCTTTGTCATCGTAGTTGTTCGCATTGATCCTCTGACCTTCATCGAGCGACTGAAGCCACCTCCTTTCACACCCAACTACAATGGAAGTATGGTGGGCCCATAACCCACCTAAAAAGAATATCTAGTTAAAATAAAAAGAGAAAAGGAGGGAGAAAAACCAAAAAAGGAAAGAGAGAGAGAAAGTGTGTATGTGAGGAAAGAAAAAAAAAGAGAAGAGAAGAAAAAAAAGAGAGAAAAAGAAAGAGAAAGTTGGAAAAAAAAGGAAGAGAAATTTGAAAAAAAAAAGAAGAAAAAAGGAAAGAGAAAAGTTTTTTTTTCTATTTTTAAGAAATTAATTATAGTTCTGTAACATATGGCAGAAAAAACTTGTCAGCAACAATAGGAGAAGGACATGGAAGCTAATATGAAAAGCTTAAGAGAGACAAAAGAAGCATCGGTATTCGAGCTGTGGAAATATAATAAGCAGCTAATTGATGCCATGGCTAATTTAAAAAAGATGATGACAAGCATAGGAAAAGGAAAAGTTTGGAGAATCTTCAAACAATACGCATTCAGAATATCAATTTTTACGATATGAGATAAATTCTTATACCAGAATAGAAGGAGCAATCAATTTACGAACCACCCGCTTGGAGTTTTCTCATTTCGATAAAGACAATCCCAATGGATGGATATATTGGGCAGAACAGTTCTTTAGATGCAATTTTACCCTCAAAGATCAGAAGGTTATAATAGCTTCTTTTTATCTTGAAAAGGAAGCACTACAGTGGTACTAATGAATGGAGATATCTTGAGGCAAGGTTTTATGGAAGGAATTTGTAAAAGGGCTTTGCACTCATTTCGACCCAAGTGTTTATGAAGATTTTACTGGAAAGCTAACTAAGTTGCAATAGATAGCCACCATACATATGCCTCTATGATGTAGCTAATATGATCCTTGTATAGTTTGGTAGTAGATAGCTTTAGCATTCTTATGATCACAAGGCTTTACTGTGTAATAGTAGGTACCCGAGTTGGTGATGAACATAGTTTTTCTTTATCTCTAAGGCACATTTTGATTTGATTGTAACATGAGAATGTGTCTATAAAGCTTAGGTTCTTGTGCCTTGAGGTGGTGTTTACAAGCTAATCTATTTGAGATAATAGAAAACCATCTTTGAGGTTGGTCTTATTAAGATTGGTGAAGTTCACTTACATTCATCACTTATTGTTAGCCTTCTTTATCAGGACTGCATTGGCCAACCAATCTGGATAGCTTACTTTTCTAATGAATTTAGTGTTAAGGACTTACCCACTACTTTTTGGATAGTTTGCTGTCTTTATAGGGCAATGCTTCTTTTCTTCTGACGTATAGATTTATGAGTTAGATCCACATTGAGTTTGCAAGAGATGATGCCACGATTGATTCCCAACATGTATGTAAGGATCCAAGCAAAGACATCGGTGTTTGCATGCAAGAAAGCCATTAGTGCCTCTCTTTCTCCTTCCTAAAGGGCAGACCTAACATAAATTGCCTTCTTAGGATTTCCTTCGGTCAAGGAGACCATGACCAATCCTTTGATTGGCTTTCCTTACTATAGCTTGAGCTCATTTTTTTAGCGAGACTCTCCACCATAAGTATTTCCCCAACCCTATGCTCCAGGAGGAACTTCGTGAAGATGTGGTTGCTATAGTGATGGCCCTTGGGATGTTTAGGTCAAGACATCTTAGGATAGCATTATAAGCTAGGGGTGCCTTAACACTATCAGAAAATTTAACATTATTGTGGTTTAGCAAGTCTCCTTTTTGGCCAATCATCGAAAGAATGATGGTTCCTTTAACTAGCATCGAGACTTTGAAGAAGTTGTTTACTGGATTGTTGAAGCGCTTCAAGTAGTCTTTACTGATCCCCATATTCTCAAAGGCATCGAAGTAGAGAATGTCCATGAACTCTTATTTTTGACTAAAAACCTTTTCATTTAGTAGTTAATAATCACCATTGACACCTTCAAGACATCATTATTGAGAGTTTGGACTCCTCAAAGATCATCCTTGGAGAAAAAGATGACCTCGTTTGTCCTTGCTCTCTTTAATGGCTCAATCCTAAGTTGTTGGATGTACACCCTTTTAGCTAAGGAAGTTTTACCACTAGTAGCAAGTCCTTAAGAGATCATGTTGACTATCCCAGTGGGGAGCCAATTGTTGTCATGCCTTAATACCTTTGGCAGGGCTTGACCTACTAGGCTCTAGGGTAGAATTTTAGCACCTCAAATATACTTTGCAAGATAGCCCCTCTAGATGAGGCTCTCAATTTCATCCTTTAGCTGTTCGTATTCTTCTATGTCATAGCCATTATCCCAATGAAAGCGATGGTATCTAGGTTGATTCCTATTCTTTGATTTCTTTTCATCGGTTCGGATTACCAAAGATAGAGCTTATTACAAATCTCTATTAGGATGTGCCGCTTTAGGGTGGCCACTCTCATGCTAAGATAAATTCCTTGGCTTTTGAAGCTTGGGTTCATAACTTCACTTTTCTTTTTTGTTTTTTCTTATATCTCTTTGGTCAATGGGCCTTTTCTTGAGAAGAAGATTTTGGATTCTTTCTCTCCTTTGGAAGCCTCCTTGGCTGAGTTGTACTTTTTAATAAGATTTAAAAGCTTGGCCATGTTCTTAAACTTTTTTTTTTGTTGAGCGAGAAACTAAAGGGTGAGTTTAGCAACCTGTGCATAAGAGTTACAACAGCCATGGACTATTGGAGGTCCTTAACTTTAGTGTCTCTCTATTGAAGTACTAGATATAATCATAAAGTGACTCTCCTTGATACTAATTCAATGTCATTAGATTGATGTTAGTCTTCTTTTATTTACTAGGTGATGTTAAGCTAGCAATACTGAGGTATAATAATGGGACTTCACATGCCAATAGAGATGGTAATGAAGTTGTTGTTTCAAAAATGAGAGAAATAGTTCAACTAAAAGATAAAGTCCAAGTAACCAGAGCAAAGTGCTGGAAATTATGTATGCAAGACATGAATTAAATTCATGAAAACACAGTGGAAGATAAAATACAAAATTTTCAGATGCCTAGGATCCTTAGGAACAGATTCATTTAATCATAAATAAAATCTAAAAATATTAGATCTATTTATACCTGAGTCCTTTATCGATGTAGAAAAGGATGAAGCTGGTGAATCCTCTATCACTAGCCATCCATGCGTCCGGCCTCTAATAGTGATCCATGCGGAGAAGAGTGGATGAAGACATTCAAGGTATGAAGATGATACTTTGGGAGAGAGGGGTGCTAGCGCCTTTTGAATCCCCTTCTAGAATTTTAAACTAGAAGATCTTTGTACGTCTAAAGATCTCATCTTTTTCTACCATGTCGGAGGAGGAAGAGAAAGAAGCATATTAATAGAGAGTGAGAGAAAGAGACGTCCCATCTTATGGGAACCTTAATCCAAGGGAGAGGAAGAGACTCCCCTTTCTCATTGTAACCTTAATCTAAAGAAGAGGAAGAGACCCCCTTTCTCATGGTAACATTAATCCAAGGAAGAGAAAGAGACTCCATCCATCATCCATATGTTAAAATCTCAGCCCTTAAAATTAGGAGTTAGTTATCTCATAACTACATGCCCCAATCTAGATGTGTTCACCATCGTAGAGATTCATCATGCCCCATCCCATGGCATGAATCCTTCTTCATATGGCTGAGATTTGCCATCTGTAATAAATAATCAGAGCCATCCATCACATGGAACAAGCCAAATTTGGGTATCCAATTATTTGTTCATCATATGCACAAATTATCTCTCCTTAAAATTCCTTCTCTATAATGGATCATATCCATTATTATTTTATCTCTTTAAATTGGGTCTTACCAATTATTAATTGGTCATCTTATCTGAATTAATCTAATTTAATTTCTATTTTAATTCATCCAAAATTCTTCTTAATGTGTGTGACCCATTAGGCCCTTTAACATGTTGGCAATAATCATGTCCTAATCATTGACCCTAAAATGATTGGACAACTCTTTGTCCAAGTCAACAACATGATTATAGATCATGAGAGGCCTCTAGCAAAGCATCATGACCCCAAGTGCTAAGGGTTTTGTTGACGTGACCATCAACAACCTGTCCATGAACGGTTACCGTATGATTCAATCCCTTTGTCACATATCCCAGATCAATCAGTGGTATGGAATGTGTCAATCCTGTAATTGATCTTTGTTTACTTGATCTCAAAAAAAATTGACTCATATGAATTAGAACTTCAAAACCATTTCGAATTCCAACTCAACCTTGCAAGGATTTAACAGTCAATTTAATCCATCAAGTGGCCGTGGGATATAACCCTTTCTATCAAGGGAGACGAATTCTGTCTTGATCAAACACACCTTCATGTGCTTCATGTCATACCCAACCGACACCATATTTGCCACCCATGGCTAGAGCGACGTTTGGATGTCATCAAAGCATGACATTCCACACATGAGATGCAATGAAGATCAAGTCAAAGGATCACTCAAATCATTAGAGATCAACCATTGACACTATATAGAATATCCATATGGGATCTCTGTAGGGTCATCCAATGCATCGTTACAATAACAAGCATCCACACACCTATCCAAGTATCTTCATACTTCAGCTTGTGAAATCAGCTGCTCATTCCAAGGGTGAGGATATGCAATGTGTGCCAGTCTCACGGTATTCGATGGTGTCCAGTCCCATCTACACATCGACTAGGAAAGTTTAAAGAATCGAACCATAATGTGCAATTTGGATCTCACAATTTGTAATCTCTATTACAAATTCCATATGCATGGTTCACATTCTTTTGGACTTTATCTCACAGACAAATATATCAAATATATATAATAAAAGACATCTGGATAGATAAAGAAACCAATTTTTATTTGATTTGTATTTATAGAATGTATATAGCATCCAATTCGATTGGATCTAGGGCATACACTAACAATCTTCCACTTGCACTAGAGCCAAACACCCATGTATTTAATACCGAGTGACTTAACATGATTATCATGCTTCTGCTGCGGTAGGGCTTTAGTGAGCGATCAGCTATATTATCCTCAGTGGGGACTTATTCTATTTTTATATCATTTCTACCAATAATCTTTCTAATTACATGGTATCTCCTGAGTACATGTTTGGACCTCTGATGAGACCTTGGCTCCTTAACTTGCGCAATAGCTCTATTGTTGCAATACAAGTGTATTGGATCAGCAATGCTTGGAATCACACCAAGTTCAGTGATGAACTTTTGATCCAAACCGCTTCTTTGGCTGCATCTGATGCTGCAATGTACTCGGCTTCTGTCGTAGAGTTCATTTTTGCTTGGAACTCTTCCAGCTGACTACACCACCATTGAGTGTAAAGACATAGCTTGATTGAGATTTATAATCATCTTTATCAGACTGAAAACTAGAATCTGTATAACCCTAAACTATAAGTTTGGGTCCTCCATAAACCAAGAACATATCCTTAGTCCTTCGTAAGTACTTAAGGATATTCTTGACGGTCATCCAATGTTTCTCACCAGGGTTTGTCTAGTATCTACTAGTAATACTCAAAGCATAAGAAACATCAGGTCTCGTACATAGCATCGCATACATGATGGATCCGATTGCTGAGGCGTATGGAATCCTATTTATGTGCTCTCTCTCCTTTTGGGTCTTAGGACTCATGTTCTTAGAGAGATGCAACCCATGCGATACCGGCAGAATTCCTTCTTGGATTCCTTCATGCTAAACAGTTTTAGCACTTTATCTATGTACGTTGATTGGGACAATCCAAGCAACCTTCTAAATCTATTTCTATAGATCTTAATACCAGTATGTAGGCTGCTTCTCCCAAATCTTTCATGAGAACTTGCTGGACAACCAATCCTTCACTTCTTGCAGCAAAGATACATTGTTTCTATCAATAATATGTCATCTACATATAATATCAAGAAAATAATAACACTCCCACTAACCTTCTTGTATACACATGGATCATCCTCATTTTTGATAAAATCAAATTCTTTGATTGTTTCATCAAAATGGATGTTCCAACTTCTAGAGGCTTGCTTAAGTCCATAAATGGACTTTGCAGCTTGCATACTTTTTAAGAATCAATGGACTCAAAACCCTCAGGTTGTGTCATATACACATCCTCCACTAAATCACCATTTAGGAAGGTGATCTTGACATCCATTTTTCATATCTCATAATCGTAATAGGCTGTAATCGCAAGCAAAATCCTTATGGACTTAATCATGGCTACAAGGAAAAGGTTTCATCAAAGTCAACACCTTGCCTTTGCTTATAACCTTTGCAACTAGCCTCGCCTTATAGGTAATCACATTACCATCCATGTCGGTCTTCTTCTTGAAGACCCATTTGCACCCAATGGGTTTTACCCTTAAGGTGGATCAATCAAGATCCATACCTGATTGTCGTACATGGAGTCCATTTCAGACTTCATGGCTTCAAGCCATCTCTTGATGTCAATGTCACATATCTAATAATGTACGATTCATCCTTTCTGATACACCATTATGCTGTGGTATACCAGGAGGAGTCCATTGAGAGAGAATCCATTCTCCTTCAAATATTCTAAGAATATATGGCTTAAGTATTCCCATATCGATCTGATCGAAGTATCTTAATACTTTTGCCACTTTATTTTTCTACCTTGGATTTGAATTCTTTGAACTTTTCAAAGGCTTCAGATTTGTACTTCATCAGATATACATAACCATATGCTATGGTCATCTATAAATATGATAAAGTAAGAAAACCTCCTATTGCCTGAATATTGATAGGACCACATACATCGAATGTACTAGTCCTAAACATTCAGTTGCGCTCACCCTTTTTAGTAAAAGGTGACTTGTCATTTTGCCACGTAAGCACGACTCACATTCCTCAAACGATTCCCAATCGAATGAGCCCAAGTAGCCATCCTTATGTAACTTGGTTAAATGCGTTTCATTTACATGGCCTAAACGACAGTGCCATAGGTATGAGTTCTTAGAATTATTTGATTTTAATTTTTTAGTTTCTATATTGAGAATATGGCATTATAAATTCAAAATATAAATCCTGTTGAACATTTCAGCAGAACCAAAGAACATTTCATTTTAAAAAATTAAAATTTCTTTATTTTCAATTTCAAATGTATATCCATCATTTACAAGGCATGAAACAGAAATAATATTCTTTGTTATGTTTGGAATATAGTAACAATTACTAAGCTCCATTACAAGCCCAGTGGGCAAAGACAAAAAACAAAATCCTACGGCTAAAAGCAACCTTTGCTCCATTTTTCATGCGCAGGATCACTTCATCTTTCTCAGCTTTCTACTGCTTCTTATCATCTGCATATTAATACAAATATGAGATCCACAACGGTATCCAATACCCAAGTGGAATAAGAAGTAACAGAAGAAAACATCTCAATCATAAATATACCTGATGTAGAAGCATCTGTATGTTTCTTTTCTTTCAGGCTAGCCAGATAAGCCTGTAGTTTCGCTTCCAGTGCCCTTCCTTGCCACAGAAGTGACACTTCCCCTTGGCTAATTTGTTTTTCTTAATGCCCTTATTTGGTTTAGTCGCCTTGGCCTTTTGGACCTTATTCTTCTTTGGCTACTTCTTACGAGCACCAGAGGACTTTACGACCATAACCTGCCCCTTTTCTTTCTTAATGTTGGGCTCGGCATTGTCAGCATATTCGTGAGCTCAGGTAGAGATGCTCTAGCTTGTTCATATTGAAATTAAGAACAAACTGCGAATAGCTGGGAGGTATGACTGTAGAACCAAGTCAACACTAGTTCATGATCCATCACAAAACCCAATCGTGCCAATTTCTCAATCAGATTGATCATTTTAGCACGTGGGCACCCACTGATGAACCCTCAGTCATTTTGCACTTAAACAGCTCTTAGAGGTTTGAAACTCTCATAGCGAGACTGTGCACCAAACAACTCTTGTAGTGCATCAAAATCTCCTGAGCATTCATATGCTCATGCTATTTCTGAAGATCAGTGACATCGAGGCCAACATCAAACATGTGGCCATTTCTTTAGCATCTCTATACCGGTTGTATGCCACATGAACCTCAGTCGGAGCATCGTTGGTGGGACCTCCGTGCAACCTCATCAAGGACAAAAAGAATTTTTTCAGATCGAAGAACGATCCTTACATTCCTTAGCCAATCAGGAAAGTTGAGTCCAGTCAATTTGTTGGATTCTAAAATATTCCTAAGGTTGATGTTTACACTCATGGTTTCTCTGATAACCTACATAAAATTAGAACGAGTCAATTACTATGAATACTAATCACCGACTTAATATGGTAATTTTAAGATTTTTAATTAAGTTGGTTTCTCCACTATTTTATCAAGTTAATAGCCCTCTCTATTAATCTTGAGAAATTGGCATTCAATTTCCTTAGTGGGCTAGGATCCTCATTGAATTACCTTGACCTTTTTGGCACAACAAATCTCGGTAAGCCAAATTTGTAGATTATCATCAATCACATCTAATGTGACTCCTAGATCATTTAGGGGACATTGCCTTGTCAATCACATCCATATGTGATCACCCTAAAGTTTGCCTCTAGATTAGACTGACCCTGACTTTGGCCAATTATGCCAGCTAATCTAGTTAAGTCAACCCATTGTTCCACAATCAACTCCTCATAAGTACACTCGACCTTAGCTTTGGCACGATAAATCTCATGACCTAATGATTTTGTATCATGTGAACAATGGAAGGCTAATGACTTAATATTCATGGAGGGATTTAGCGCATATAGGGTACCCATCTATCATACATGTACAACATTTGTACTATGTTAGTTACATATCTATATGTAGATTTTAGATTAATCTTTATTAACCTAAAAAAATATCATAAGATCAATCTTATGATTGGGACTCCTAATCAAATTAGGATCCTGACCACTATCTAATTTAGGAACCCTAATCATGTGACCAAATCAATTGTTCCATCCTGATTAACCTTATTGAACTAATCAATTAAGAGCTTTCCTAACAATGGCCAGATTAGCTGATCAATGGGTCCTATTTAGCATACCCTTCGATCCCATTGAATGGGTTTTCCTAGGCAGCAAACGGATCAATTAAAAACCATGATCAACTTTCTAGACACCAATGTAGTTAAGCCCAATTGATTAGATCAATTTTGGGATCATAGGATCAACAATGATGTGGTTAAGTCTAAGTTTCCTAAATCTTTATCATCTATTATTTTATGATAAGTTAAGATAGTGATCAGTTAGGGTATTATGATAAGAATTCTTAATTCAAATTTTAAAAATTTAAATTTTAAATTTTCTTATCATTTAATTACATGTTATGACATATCGGTTTCACATCCCATGTAAATCCTAATGTCTCTAACAAACCCTAATATATTCTTGTCATGATAAGATTTTTGGATTAAAATTTTAAATTTTATATGATTACATTTAATCATAATCTTATCATGATCTAAATATCCAAAATAAGTTTTCAATGTTCATTATCATAGAATATCAGATCTTAATCATATCAATAATCATGTTAAAATTAAATCCTAAACATGATTTCTAGGATTTCAGCATATAGTATCTATCATGCATAAATAATAATTACTATTTTAACATGACATAGATATGATTAAATCTAAATTAATTATTTTATTATCATATAATAAATCTTTACTCTGATATCACATATCAAAGTACTTTATTTAACATGATAATGAACATGCATAAATCTAAATAATATTATTTATCATCAAATAATAAATATTTTATTATATTTTAGATTTATTATCAACATATGAAAATAATTCAGGATCTTCATAAGATAATAAAAAAACTCATATTATCAATCATATTGACTCAAGTATCCTATCGATTAATGAATCTGTAGCCTAAGGAGGCTCTGATACCACTGTTGGAATTATGTATGCAAGATATGAATCAAATTCATAAAACAGCGAAAGATAAAATACAAAATTTTCAGATGCCAGGATCCTTAGGAACATATTCATTTAATCTAAATAAAATCTAAAAATTAGATTATTCATACCTGAGTCCTTTATCGATGTAGAAAGGATGAAGCCGGTAATCCTCTGCCACTAGCCGTCCACGTGTCCGGCCTCTAACGGTGATCCATGCGGAGAAGAGGGATGAAGACCTTCAAGGTATGAAGATGACACTTAGGAAGAGAAGGGTGCTAGCGCCTCTTGAATCCCTTCTAGAATTTTAAAGAAAAGATCTTCCTGTTCTAAAGATCTCATCTTTTTCTTGAAAGAACATATTATAGAGAGTGAGAGAAAGAGACTTCCAAGGGAGAGAAGAGAATGGAAGAAGAGACCCTTTTCATGGTAACCTTAATCCAAGGAAGAGGAAGAGACTCTATCCATCATCCAGTGTCAAATCTCAGCCTTTGAAATTAGAGTTAGTTATCTCATAACTACATGCCAATTGTACGTGTTCATCATCGAACCGTAGAGATTCATCATGCCTCCCCATGAATCCATCTTCACATGGCTGAGATTTCATCCATACCCAAATAATCAGAGCCATCCATCATATGGATCAAGTCATATTTGGGTATCCAATTATTTGTTCATCATATGCACAAATTTCTCCTTAACATTCCTTCATCTATAATGGATCATATCCATTATTATTTTATCTTCTTTAAATTGGGTCTTACCCAATTATTTAATTGATCATCTTATTGAATTAAATCTAATTTAATTCTCATTTTAATTCATCCAAAATTCTTCTTAATGCGTGTGACCCATTAGGCCCTTTAATTGCAATAATCATGTCCTAATCATGACCCTAGAATGATTGGACAACTCTTTGTCCAAGTCAACAACATGATTATAGATCATGAGAGGCCTCTAGCAAGCATCATGACCATCCAAGTACTAAGGTTTTGTTGACGTGACCATCAACAATACCTGTCCATGAACGGTTACCGTATGATCCAATCCCTTCGTCACATATCCCAGATCAATCAGTGGTATGGAATGTGTCAACCCTGTAATTGATCTTTGTTTACTTGATCTCAGAAAAATTGACTCATATGAATTAGAACTTCGAAACCATTTCGAATTCCAACTCAACCTTGCAAGGATTTAACAGTCAATTTAATCCATCAAGTGGCCGTGGGATATAACCCTTTCTATCAAGGGAGACGAATCCTGTCTTGATCAAACACCACCTTCATGTGCTTCATGTCATACCCAACCGACACCATATTTGCCACCCATGGCTAGAGCGACGTTTGATGTCGTTAAAGCATGACATTTCACACATGAGATCTCAAGTCAAAGGATCACTCACACCACCATCATTAGAGATCAACCATCGATACTATATAGAATATCATATGGGATCTCTGTATGGGTCATCCAATGCATAGTTACAATAACGAGCATCCACACACCTATCCAAGTATCTTCATACTTTAGCTTGTGAAATCAGCTGCTCACCCCAAGAGTGAGGACATGCAATGTGTTCCAGTCTCACGGTATTTGATGGTATTCAGTCCCATCTATACATCGACTAGAGAAATTTAAAGAATCGAATCATAATACAATTTGGATCTCACAATTTGTAATCTCTATTACAAATTTCATATGCATGGTTCACATTCTTTTGGACTTTATCTTACAGACAAATATATTAAATATATATAATAAAAAATATCTGATAGATAAAGAAACTAATTTTTATTTGATTTGTATTCATAAAATGTATATAGCATCCAATCCGATTGGATGTAGGGCATACACTAACACCTGCATCAACGAAAAGGAGTATAAAGGATACCAAACATTTATGGTGAAGGCTCTACGATACTCAAGTCAATAAAGAGGATGTAAGACTGTCCAAGGATAAACCTTGTAGCCTTGATATATATGAAGAGGGTAATGATGAAAATTATTAATGCCCTTGTGTCCTCATTTGCGCAAGAGGATAATAATGAAGGAAAAGGAAAAAGGGTTTCTTAGATTACTTAATTTTCATAGTAAAAAAGAAGGTGCAGTATGGCTAAGGTTCAGCTTATACCCAAATGGCCTTTCATGCCTTTCTTTCATTTGTATAATTTTCAGATTTGGTGATGGAATTGCATTCATCTGAATTAAGATCATGTTATGATAAATTTAAATATTTTTTTTTGGTACAAACGGGCGATCACACAACTTAGTATGAGTCAGCCCAGATAGATCAGAATACAATATTTGATTAAGAACAGCAGGACAGGGGTCACCCTGTTTCCAGACCCTATAACCAGCGTGATGAGCTACCGTCGTTGCTACCCAATCAGCCGTAAAATTGGCTTCACGATAGACATGACGGATCTGGACACTGACAGCATCCCGCAAAGTAGCCCAAATGTCAAGGAGCAGGGGATTGATTGGAACTTGAAAGCAGCTATCCTTCTGAATCCAACGGATAACTGTAAGAGAATCTCCCTCAACAATCATGTTAAGAACATGCAAGGTCCTAATAGCATAGAAAATACTGGCCCAGGCTGCATAGAGCTCGGCTAGAGGGACCGAGGAGTTAAGACTTCAAAGCCATCAGCCGCCATCAAATCTCCATCAGGCCTCGAATTACAAAAGCAGAGCCAACAAGCCTATCTCGGACACTTCCATCAAAGTTAATTTTGACAAATTCTGAAGGGAAGTTTTCAAGAGATGAAGACCGTATAACGACCTGCTGCCAAAGTAGCAGAGGATCCTCGATGGCCAAAACTGCCAATCACATAAGCATTATGATGAAAAAAAAAATGATCGATAAAACTGGCTTTCCGAACAATCCTGAAAGAAGATAGGTGAAGGTTTTGCTATGCATTATTTAGGTGAACGTAGGTGAATTTTGCTTTACCACTTTAATTATTAATTAAAGTAGGGGATTATAAGTCATCCATGATGTTTACGTGGACTCTTCCTTCACCCAATCCACCTTCATAAACGCACCTTCGACACCCTCGCTCCGAGGCCCTGGCGGATCCACCCTCCAAAGATGGCGGCAAAATATTCCCGAGATACCCCTCTCCTCCCCTTCTTCCTCTTACTCTTCCACTCCACTTGGTCCGCTCCAGCCCTCTCTTCCCGTTCTATCCTTCCCCCTCTTCCCATTCTGCCCCTCCCCTCCGTCTCCCAGCTCCAATGGCAGCTGGGCGAGATGGCCCTCTTCCTCCATTTCGGCCCCAACACCTTCACCGACTCCGAATGGGGCACCGGCTACGCCGATCCCGCCATCTTCGCCCCCGCCGCCCTCAACGTCCGCCAGTGGGCCCGCGCCGCCGCTGTCGGCGGCTTCTCTCGGGTCGTACTCACCGCCAAGCACCACGACGGCTTCTGCCTCTGGCCCTCCGCCTACACCAACTACTCCGTCCGCTCCAGCCCCTGGCGCGGCGGCCGGGGCGATGTCGTGGCCGAGCTCGCCAGCGCTGCGAGGGAGTTCGGGATCGGCTTCGGGCTTTACCTCTCGCCGTGGGACCGCCACGATCCCTCCTACGGGAAAACGGCGGAGTACAACGAGTACTACTTGGGGCAGATGAGGGAGCTGCTAACTGGGTCAGAAAGCTCACTTTTTTATGGTATCTTGATGTTGAATATCGTGATAAATCGGATTTCTTGGATGAAAACTGCCTATTTTTACTTATTCACTTTGTTTTGGTTAAAGATCGGATCTTTTTGCGAAAATAGGATCTGGATATGGTAACGTTTTGATTTTTATTTTGGTTTTATTGCAAAACTAGATCTGGTTCTCATATTGTTTTGATTTTTATATCGGTTTTATCACGAAACTATTATGTTTCAGCATTGACTCATTGACACGTGATTATATTCGGTTTTCGACTTAAATGCTTTCGAAAAATTTTATTGTTCCTTATAAATTTATCTTTTCCATTTGCCATTGGATTTATGTGGAAGATTTCTGACGTTCTGGGTTTTAGAGGATTTGTTGGACTGGTGGAAAGTAGAGGTAGACAATTCTTCTTCTTGATCTGTTCTGTTTATTGGGAATGATTACTGTACGATTAGTTCATGCATCTATCTGTGTACGTTTCTAAACTGTTCTCTTTTATTTACTTCATTTTCCTGCAAACACTTCTGGCTAAGGGAATTGTGGTTTTCTTTGTGGTGGTTGAATATTTTGAAGCAGTTACGGAGACATTCAGGAAGTTTGGTTGGACGGTGCAAAAGGGGAGGGCGGGAAGGACATGGACTATCTATTTGAATGCTGGTTTGCACTGATTCATCAGCTCCAACCTAAGGCTGTGATTTTCTCTGCTGCTGGACCAGACAGCAGATGGGTCGGAGATGAGGCTGGAGTGGCTGGTTCTACTTGCTGGTCTCTTTTCAATAGAAGTTCTGTTACAATCGGTCACGATGATGAGAAGTGAGTACTTCTTGTTGGTGCAGATAGTGGCTACCTAATTGATAAGATAAGTCTAAAGTTATACTCTATGTCGACAATTTCGTCCTGCAATGGTGCTTACGGTCAGTATGACGATTATCTCCCAGTATACAACAGTCTTCTTTTGATGAAAGCAGTACTACAATTCACCAAAAATATCGAACCAAGAATGCTTCCATCTTTTTAATGCACTATTGCTATACTATCCTTAGGAGAGTATGCAAATGCCTAAGAGAGGAAAAGACTAGGATTGATTCAGATTGAATCCGGATTAAATGGACTCAATTCGGAATGAATGAAATGTAAGGGTTTAGGGTCCTATTTATAGGTTTTAGGTGCCCTTTGGAAGCAACCCTATGGATTTAATTTAAATTGAATTACTTTGATCGGATTTGATCAAAGGATGGGAGGATAACTTATCACCCTTGATATGCCCAGTCACCTTTGTGATCTTCAGATCAGATGATTCAATAAGCCTTTCCATGATCTAAAGGTTCAATTCTCCGGTCAGATAAGCCAATTCCACGATCGAATAAGTCATAGCATGGCTTTGATACGCCTTTTCATGATCGAAACGTTGATTTATCACAACAGTCTGATCGAAGCGATGCCTTATTTTGGATGGACGCCTATCACCAACGGTTAACAGTTGATCGGTCAGTCGATGGGTATGAGCCGTTGGATCGACACTGCTTCGATCACGATCGTGATTTGATCATCGCATCTTGATCCTTCATTCGATCGATTACCATTCGATCGATCACCAACGGCCTGATCGGAGCGATGCCTTATTGGATGGGCGCCTATCACCAATGATCAACAGTTGATCGGTCTGTCGATGATATGAGCCGTTGGATCGACACTGCCTCACGATCGTGATTTGATCACCGTATCTTGACCCTTCATTCGATCGATCAACGAACAATCGGATCTGATCCGATGATCAAAGCAATTGATCTCAGCCCCTTATCTTAATCCGATCAGTTCCACCGTCGGATCCTCATGATCAAGGATAAATTTAAAGCCCCTCAAGCTCCTCGCGACGATGTGCACGTACGAAGTGCGCATACAAAGCGCCCATTGCGTCCTTCGCACACGCGCATGCATTACCCTCAAGCTCTTTACTTATGGTGAGCCTAAGGAACTTAAGCTTCAAGAAGAGGTTTCCATATAAGTGAACCTTCCTTTCTTGATTTTTTGATGGAGGACTAAATGTTCTTACAATTTTCATTCACACACAAGGAGGTAATGAGCTTTCAAGACCCATTGGGGTATTCAGGCCTATTGGCCCATTTACCCAATAATTCCCATATGAATGAAAATTGGACTTAGATCAAAGATCAGCAAAGGCAAACCCCTACAAAAAGGATTTTAATGCAAATGAATATACTGACACTAAAGAGAGTATAATGGGATGAAGGTGTATTGGGATAGGTAGCTTGTGACTTTGAACCTTCCTTAGTGAGTTGTTATTGAGTTTACTTGCTAAAAAGTGAACATGATGTCTTGAACTTTTTAGCGCTTTGTGTAAACTAAGACAATAACATTCACACAACTTCTTCCTGAGCATTCTTTTGGTTCTCATGGTTGTGTTCATTTTGGCTCCGAACATCTTTGGTTTCATGAGTGCTTCAGAGAATTAAACCTTAAAATTCTCATAGAATTAGCCCATTTCACACTTACGTAGGTGATTCTTATTAAGAGTATCCTACTATATCCCACATGAATGTTCATGTCATAAGAATCATTAAAAGCAATGCTTATCTAGTACCTTTAGCAGGTAGCACCAATTATCATATAATGAGTAGGATTGGACATCCTTAGTGCTATGCAAGTCTCTTCATAATTTAGTTGTCCCTTTTGAACCTTAGATCTTGGATCTCCAGTCAGTTAGGTTGGGTATCTACTATGAAGATTTTTTAGTTATAGGTTTTAAACCCATTCCCCTCGATAAACAGTTTACTTGATCTCTTGGTAACCCCTTTGTCAATGAATTTGCTAGGTTTTCTTTAACTGAATATAGTCAATAGAAATTACACCAACTTCAAGTAACTGCTTAATGGTATTATGTCTGCGACATATATGTCTAGACTTATCATTATACATCTTATTCTGTGCTCTGCAAATTGCCGATTGACTATCACAATGTATGCATATTGCAGACAGGCTTTGGCCAACATGGAATATCTTCTAAAAGGTTTCGAAGCCATTCTGCTTTTCAACAGCCTTTTCTAAAGCAATAAACTCAGATTCCACAGTGGATCGAGCTATACATGTTTGCTTAGAAGATTTCCATGATACAACACCTCCTCCTAAGGTGAATATATATCCACTTATGGATTTTGTATCTTCTGTGTTAGATATCCAAATTGCATCACTGTATCCTTCTAGTACAACTGGATATCTTGAATAATGTAATCCATAATTTAGGGTATATTGCAGATATCTTAATACCCTTATTAGAGCTGTCCAATGATTTGGACCTAGATTACTTGTGAATCTGCTCAACTTATTGACAGCATATGCTATGTTAGGACAAGTGCAATTCATGACATACATTAAACCGCCAATTATACGTGAATATTCCAACTGAGATATGGGTTCTCCAGTATACTTAGCCAAATGTAGATTAACATCTACAGGTGTTTTCACCGGGCTAGTATCATACTTTTTAAACTTATTTAATATTTTCTCAATATAATGAGATTGAGATAATATTATTTTTCAGATGTTCTAGTGATTCGAATCCCTAGTATAACATCTACAACACCCATATTTTTCATACCAAAATATTTGATCAACATTTTCTTTGTCAGTTTAATCATTTTATTATTACTACCAATGATTAACAAGTCATCTACATATAAGCAGATTATCACATACCCTTTAGGTAGGGTTTTGGCATATATACATTTTTTTACATTCATTTATTTTGAATGCATTTGATAACATGACATTATCAAATTTTATATGCCATTGCTTAGGTGCTTATTTTAATCCATATAATGATTTAAAAAGTCTACATACCTTTTCTTGTCCAGGAACAATAAATCCCTTAGGCTGTTCCATGTATATTTCTTCTTCTAATTCACCATTCAGAAAAGCGGTTTTAACATCCATTTGATGAATTTCAAGATTGTTAATGGCTGCAAAAGCGATTAACATTCTTATAGGTGTTATTCTACTTACTGGTGAATAGGTATCAAAGAAGTCTATACCTTCTTTTTGTTTGAAGCCTTTAGCCACTAATCTGGCTTTATATTTGTCAATTGATCCATCAACCTTTAGCTTTTTCTTAAAATCCACTTGCATCCTAGAGGTTTCATACCAGATGGTAAGTCTACCAACTCTCAGGTATGATTGTGCATGATGGACTCAATTTCACTATTAACAGCTTCTTTCTAAAAGGGTGCTTCTGGATTAGACATTGCTTCTTTGAATGTCTAAGGTTTATCTTGTAATATATAAGTTACATAATCAGGACCAAAGGACTTTGTAACTTTTGGTCTCTTACTGCGTCTGGGTTCATCTTCAGGATATTTTTTTTGATGACTACTACTAGTAGTATTATCACAAGTTCTTTTATATGAACTTATTTCTAATTTTCTTTTGCTTGAAATATATCTTCAAAGAATGATGCATTCCTTGATTCCATGATTGTATTTTTTGTATATCAGTTATATCTGATTTACACACAAGAAAGCGATATGCACTACTATTATATGCATAACCGATAAAAATATAATCAACAGTTTTAGGTCTTATTTTGACCTTTTTGGGGTCGGAATAGCTACTTTAGCTAGACACCCCCACATTCTTAAGTAATTTAAGAAGGCTTCTTTCTTTTCATAGCTCATATGGAGTAACATCCTTCTTCTGATGAGATATGTTGTTAAGAATATGATTTGCTGAGAGAATTGCTTCTTCCCATAAATTCTATGGTGTACCAGAATTTATCAACATAGCATTCATCATTTCTTTTATTGTGCGATTTTTACGTTCCGCAATTCCATTAGATTGAGGCGAATAAAGAGCCATAGTTTGATGAATAATGACATGCTCTTGACAGAATTTCAAAAGGTGCATTGTATTCTCCACTTCTATCACTCCTTATGGCCTTAATCTTTTTACCAAGTTGATTTTAACTTCATTCTTATAACATTTAAACATTTCTAAAGCCTCATCTTTAGACTTTAGTAGATACACATAGCAGTATCTTGTTGAATCATCAATAAATGTTATAAAATACTTTTTACCCTTTTTCGAGTTTGAACTGACTTTGAGTCATATAGATCACTGTGAATTAAGTCAAGAGGTTCAATATTTCTTTCTACTGAAGGAAATTGTGTTTTTCTAACTTAGCTTCAACACACACTTCACACTTGTAATGTGGATCAATTTCATGATTAGTAATAATTCTAATTTTATTAATTTTTGTAATGAATTAAAATTCACATGTTCTAATTTATCATGCCATAAACAAGAAAAGTCAACTATATAAGCAGAAGAAGAAGCTTTATTTATTTCAAGGTTTTTGCATACAGTCATTACATTAACCTTGAATAATCCATTATTCAAGTAAACCCTTCCAATAAATATCCTCCTTTAGTATGTATAAATTTATCAGACTCAAAGACCATCCTAAAGCCATATTTGCTAAGAGGGAGCCTGATATAAGATTCTTTCGGATGTCAGGGACATGTAGCACATCGTTAAGTAGAGGCTCATTGCCAGATGTCATCTTCATAATAAGGCGGCCAAGTCTTCTATCTTGGATGTAGCGGAGTTACCCATGATCAGATTTCTACCATTGATTGGAGTATACGATGAGAATATCTCTTATCAGAGCAGATATGTCTGGTAGCTCTAGTGTTGATGTACCACTCATTTGCTTTGTCAACCATGTTTGCTTCAAACATAACAGCTGACAGCATCATCTCGGATACTTCTTGGGATAGGGTTTCAGTAATGTTGACCTCTTTCTTTTCTTTATCCTTGAAACGACAGTCCTTGGATTTGTGTCCTTGCTTTCCACAGACAAAGCACTCTCCCTTGAACTTATATTTCTTTGGATTGCCCTTCTTCTGTTTAAAACCTTCGTCTGAAACTTGCATTTCTTTCTTCCTTTTATGAGGTTGGCCTTAGTCTCAGCAGGTTGTCCTTCTGTCTTCTTGTCTTGGCTCTTATTATCTTCTCGATCCTCAGGCGGACAATTAGATCTTCAAGTCCCATCTCCTTCCGCTTATGCTTCAGGTAGTGCTTGAAGTCTTTCCATGATGGTGGTAGCTTCTCTATGATGGCAGCTACCTAGAATGACTTACTGAGAGACGTTCTCTCTGCATATATCTCATGCAGGATGATCTGGAGCTCTTGGACTTGCTCCATAACAGTTTTATGGTCGATCATTTTGTAGTCTAAGAACCTTCAAACAACAAACTTCTTATGACCAACATCCTCTGTCTGATACTTTTTGTCTAGGGATGCCCATAACTCCTTGGCAGTAGCAATACTGCTGTACATATTGTACAGGTTATTATTCAGACCATTTAGGATGTAGTTCTTGCAAAGGAAGTCTGAATGCTTCCATGCCTCCACCGTAGCAATTACTTGCTTGTCGGTCTTCCCTTCCTTTAGGACAGGTGGATCTTCATTCAGTACTCTGACCAGATTCAGAGTTATGAGAGAGAACAGTATTTTTGTTGCCACCTCTTGAAGTTCGTGCCAGAGAATTTTCCGATTTCTCGGCTTGAACGGATGTCGTCATTGTAGCCATCTGTAGCAGCACTTCTGTGATAACATAAATTGTTTTAAGATTGTTGGTGCAGATAGTGGCTACCTAATTGATAAGACTGAGTCTAGAGTATACTCTATGTCCTTAAGATAATTTCGTCCGCAATGGTGCTTACGGTCAGTATAATGATTGTTTCCCAGGATACAACAGTCTTCTTTTGATGAAAGTAGCACTACAATTCACCAAAAATATCGAACCAAGAATGCTTCTATCTTTTTAATGCACTATTGCTATACTACCCATAGAGAGTATGCAAATGCCTAAGAGAGGAAAAGACTAGGATTAATTCGGATTGAATCCGGATTAAATGGACTCAATTCGAATGAATGAAATGTAAGGGTCTAGGTCCTATTTATAAATTTTAGGTGCCCTTTGGAAGCAACCCTATGGATTTAATTTAAATTAAATTACTTTGATCGGATTTGATCAAAGGATGTGAGGGTAAGGGCTTATCACCCTTGATATGCCAGTCGTCTTTGTGATCTTCAGATCAGGCGATCCGATAAGCCTTTTCATGATCTGAAGGTCATTTCTCCGATCAGATAAGCCAATTCTACGATTGGATAAGTCATAGCACGGCTTTGATACGCCTTTTAACGATCGAAACATTGATTTATCACAATGGCTGATCGGAGCGATGCCTTATCTCGGATGGGCGCCTATCACCAACGGTCAACAGTTGATCGGTCAGCTGATGGTGTGAGCCATTGGATCGACACTACCTTGATCGCGATCATAATTTGATCATCGCATTTTGACCCTTCATCCGATCAACGATCAGTCTGATCCTGATCTGATGATCAACGGTCAATTGATTTCAGCCCCTTATCTTAATCCGATCAGTCTCCACCGTCGGATTCTCATAATCAAGAAAAAATTTAAAGCCCCTCAAGCTCCTCGCGACGATGCACGTATGCGAAGTGCATCTACAAAGCATCTATTGCGCCCTTCGCACACGCATGTGCGCGTGCGCGGTAGCATCACCCTAAAGCTCTCTATTTATGGTGAGCTTAAGGAACTTAAGCTTCAAGGAAGAGGTTTCCATATAAGTGAACCTTTCTTTCTTGATTTTTTCGATGTGAAACTAAATGTCCTTACAATTTCTCATTCACATACAAGGAAAAGATAATGAACTTTTAAGGCCCATTAGGGTATTCAGGCTTATTGGCCCATTTATCCAACACTTCTGTATTCCTTGGCTCACTCTTTCTTATCTACTCAATTTTTAAAGAATTATGTTCCATCTTTACATTTGTGATCCAGCACTTTTTTACGAGAATAAGCATATGATTGTAATAAAAATAGAATCAGGTGACATGTCATCTATACCCCCATGACACTATATTAAGATAACTCAGACTGCATCTGTAGCTGGCGGACAGGGTTTCACAGCTATTCTTCTGGTTATAATTTTGAATGGTTCTACCTCAGTGGCTTTGATTCCATCAACATTCTATTACTGGCTAACCCACCTCCACAACCACTCATCTCATCATGACCTGATCAAATCTAAGTAAAGATACTCAAGTGTATCCTTCTCTCTCTCTCTCTCTCTCTCTCTCCCCCCCCCACCATATACACATAGGTAGACTTGGCTGATTCAGTTAGTTTTCCACCCTTGGATCCATACGGATATCGAAGCCATCCCACCTTTTTCACTTTTTTTTATCCCATCTTTGGAATTCGTAGACGGTATGGATCCAAGGATAGAAGAGGTGACTGAATCTAAATTTGGCTACATACATATGTACATATGTACATATGTACTGTTGATGCCCGATCACTTTGAGTCGGCCTCCTTGAGCGTCGATCATTCCCCCACAGAAATATCGGAGCCCTTCCTTTGTCTTTAAAACCTGCAAAAGTCCACGCCGGGTATTCCGGCGGGGACCCTCCGACGCTCAAGTTAGTGCTCTGGGCAACAGCCGTGAGCTTGAGAAAGCTCGAAAGAGAAAAGAGAGATCCGCCCCAGAATGAGTGTGTTGAGTTCTTTTTGAGTTACCTCTTACCTTCTTTATTCACCATTGTACTCTGTGTAGCTTGCTTGAGAAGTTTGAATCTTTGTCATCTAGTGGGAATGAGTCACGTGGGGCCTCATGAAGGACCATGACTTTTGGGGCTCATTTAGTCTGAATGCTGAAGTGTCATGATGACTGAGTACTTTTGGTGGGTGAAATGTCAGGGCTGACATCTGTGAGGCCCAAATGCCGCCACTTGTCAAGACTTTTATGATGAATGATAACTTTCGATAAAGCTTACCTCTTAGTGGAATGTTAGAGCTTTAGGCGCCATCTCGTCAGAGACAGATGACCACTTAATTATCTCATTAAAGTAAGTGGCCATAATTTATTGATCCAGAAGATGACATGATGAACAGTCACTATAGGGCCCATGCCTGTCCTAGCTGGAAGCCACTAAGGAAGGGCCGCTGGGGACTTAGGTCCGGCGAGGCCATTATCGACTGAGGCCGGGGCCGCCTAGGACTGCTCGGGAGCCGCCAAGGGCCTCTTGGGATCACTGTGGCCGCCTGGGATTGTTCGGACTGTGCACGCATGAGGCCGGCTAGGATGCTCGTGGTAGGAAATAGGGGCCGCTTGGGACCGGTGCGGCCGTCTGGGAACGCTCGGGGCCGCCTAGGATTGCTCGGGAGCCGCCTAGCTGGGAGAAGCTTTCGGGACCACCTAAGATGAAGACGTCCCGAAGTTAATATCGAAGCACCCTTACGTGCATGCATGGGGCTAAAAAGGGAGTCAACATGGCAGCTATAAATGCATATAGCCTTTATAAGACCATAAATGCCCAGACACATAAATGCGATAGGAGCCATCGTCGCGGTGGCATTGGGAGTCTGAAACCAAAAACCGCCTAGAAAGGCCGCTTAGAAAGGCCGCCAAGGATGGTCGCCTAGAAAGGCCATCGAGGAAGGTCGTTGAGGAAAAGGCTGCTCAGGACTTCCTCCACTATCTCTCTCTCTTCTTGACATTGAATGCTCTTATTCAATTGAATGCTCTCCAATAAATGCCTTGGAGCGAGGGTCTTTAAAAGACCTATAAATGTCTCAGCACATAAATGCCGTTGAAGAGGCCGTCGAGAGAGAGAGAGAGAGAGAGGCTGCCTAGGATTTTGTGAAGGGGCCGTTTAAGCATGAAGGCCGCCTAGGAATTATTGTGAGGAGAGGGCCGCCTAGGAGTTATTATGACGGGGCCGCTTAGAATGAAGGGCCGCCTAGGAGTTATTGTGACGAGGGGCTTTAAGCATGAAGGGCCGCCTAGGAGTTATTGTGAAGAGGGGCCACTTAGAATGAAGGGCCGCCTAGGAATTAATGTGAAGAGGGCCGCTTAAGCTGAAGGGCCGCCTAGGAATTATTGTGAGGAGGGGCCGCTTAGAATGAAGGGCCACCTAGGAGTTATTGTGAGGAGGGGCCGTTAGCATGAAGGGCCGCCTAGGAATTAATGTGAGGAGGGGCCGCTTAAGCATGAAGGGCCGCCTAGGAATTATTATGAGGAGGGGCCGCTTAGCATGAAGGGCCGCCAAGGAGTTATTGTGAGAGGGACCGCTTAGAATGAAGGGCCGCCTAGGAATTAATGTGAGGAGGGGCCGCTTAAGCATGAAGGGCCGCCTAGGATTATTGTGAGGAGGGGCCGCTTAGAATGAAGGGCCGCCTAGGAGTTATTGTGAGGAGGGGCCGCTTAGAATGAAGGGCCGCCTAGGAATTAATGTGAGGAGGGGCCGCTTAAGCATGAAGGGCCGCCTAGGAATTATTGTGAGGGGGCCGCTTAGAATGAAGGGCCGCCTAGGAATTAATGTGAGGAGGGGCCGCTTAAGCATGAAGGGCCGCCTAGGAATTATTGTGAGGAGGGGCCGCTTAGAATGAAGTGCCGCCTAGGAATTAATGTGAGGGGGCCGCTTAAGCATGAAGGGCCGTCTAGGAATTATTGTGAGAGGGGCGCTTAGAATGAAGGGCCGCCTAGGAATTAATGTGAGGAGGGGCCACTTAAGCATGAGGGCCGCCTAGAGTTATTGTGAGGAGGGGCCGCTTAAGCATGAAGGGCCGCCTAGGAATTATTGTGAGGAGGGGCCGCTTAGAATGAAGGGCCGCCTAGGACTTAATGTGAAGAGAGGCCGCTTAAGCATGAGGGCCGCCTAGGAATTATTGTGACGCCTAGGAATTATTGTGAGGAGGGCCGCTTAGAATGAAGGGCCGCCTAGGAATTAATGTGAGGA
>UESW01001745.1:150704-290549 GCA_900491605.1 Calamus simplicifolius | reverse complement strand
ATATATCTACATATATATATTTGTGTATGTACACATGCACATTTGTATTCTTGGCAGCTTCCATCCATGTCCTTTCTTAGCTTCCTTCCTCTATTCTTCCTTGCCATCTCTCAAACACCCCCTTGCTTGCTGCAGTGCCATTCCCTCTTGGCCCTCACTAGTATACTTCACCATCAATCTCCTCCTTTGCCCTCCACTACTGCCTAAGTTGTTAGCAACAATCTGATTTAATGGACAATTTCTAGAACTCGCAACTTCCCATCTTGCCTTCTCCATTACATAAGCACTAGCTTCCTTTTCTCTCCAAATTGAGATTGTGGAGATGATTGACACAGAAAAAGAGAGCTACAGGGTTGTGTGCGTGCCTGTATGTCTGTGTGCGCCTTCTTTCTTTCCCTATCTACTTGTCAAGCATCCTGATATCACAAATTCTGTTTTTGAGTCATCATGTAAATTCTTAGAGCTCATTCCATGCTCCCTAGTCACATTGACGTCATAAATTTTAAAACTAGTCATCCATCACGTCCATCATTATAAAGTTAGCGTCCATAAATGAAAGAAACTACATTCCTTTACCATCAAATAAGTACCTTGGTTGTATTCAATGAGTATCAAGAAATAGCCTAACTATGATGAGTATCCGATAAGTGTCCTAGCTATACCTGATGTGTATCAGTATCTGATATCTATTAGATATGGAAATAACCAGCAATTTGAAGTATATGCATATCCTAGCTATCTAAATACATGGCAACACAAACAAATGTTCATGCATCTCCTATGTCCTGTTTTACTTGAGAAATTACTATCATACCTAGATTTATGTATTCTTGGTATATAAGAATATGTGTGTATGCTCATCCCAAAAAGGAAAACGAGGCTACTCAAGCATATAGGATTTAAATACATATTCTATACATAAACTAAAGAGCGTAAACATCAAATTTTATATGCAAAATTGGCTTAAGTCTCTGACATCATATTATATGTTGACCTGGTGTAATATTTTTTATTTCTATCTTAAAAAAGGAGGTATAATGGAAAATTTATTTACCATCATTTTTATACAGACAAGATTAATGAATTAATATGTCCTTGTTGTTGTATTAATCAGCGATAATGGTATAATGAGCTGGATTTTTCTCAAGTTTGGCTTGAAAATGAATGTGGCCAGCTGAGGTCAAGCGGAAATTTCTGAGCTCAAGCCCAGCTAATTTATTCTTGAGCTAGATCAGCCTTGCACTTTGGCTCAAATGGTTCAAATTTTAAGCAGGAGAAAAGAAAAGGGAAGAGATCAAAGATAGAATCAGATACCAGAAATGGTGAAGTTTAGAGAGATCATGGAAGAGGGCTGGACACTGTGAAAGCACTAGAGAATAAAAGAAAAGGGTGTTTTCATGGTTGAGTAAGTCCATTCTTACAAGGTGGCCTAATAAGGAAGGACCGGAAATGAAAGAACTTTGATGATAAGCCCAGGAGGGAGAGAGAGAGAGAGAGAGAGAGAGAGAGAATGAAGGGGGACGCCTCTTACCGAGGCTTGGACAGAAGTGGAGGGACGGGACACCATTGTAGGCTTTTTTTGGGAGAATTGGAGAACAGAGCGGGACAGGTAGGTGGCTAGGGTTTCTTACCCACTTAAGCCTTCTCCATATTGTCACTGAGATGAGCGGAGCCTTTAGGTATGAATCTGACAGCTCCAATACAAATAGAGAAAGGAGGCATAATATTAAGATAACGGATCTATGTCATCTTCCAAATAAATCTTATTGATATTTAACAATAAATATAAAAATAATGTTATATAATTAATTCCTAATGTTGTACTTATTATGTATTTAAATGTAATTATAATTCGAGCTGTATCTTGATAGATACCAGCAAGCTAGCTTTGCTAATGTTCAGTTTGTTTGCTAATTGAGCAAGCCAATGTTGAGCTGAGTTTCAGACTGGACTGAAGCTGCTCAAACAGGTCATTCATTTGGCAGTCCTAACCTGTAGTATAGATTGGTATATTCGTATGGCATGAATTTTTGTTTTCAAACTAGCAAATTGGGCACCATAACATTAGCGGAAACTTCATTTTGTTGTAAACTGATTAACATTTTGGTGCCTTTTAATTTTAAATTTTAGCCAAAGATGCATGCATGCAAATAAAATTTTGATATTATTTCTATAACTAATTAGCTAACGAGACTGTTTCAGAGGTGTGGCTGTAATGGCCCCACAGGATCCATGCAATTGATGCCTTGGAATTTCCCAATATATACTAAGTTTTGCAAGGTATTTTAATCCAGAGAGTTAGCAGGTCATATAATAGGGTACAATTCATAGTTTTGTTGTTGCAATTTGTTGAAAGTATTGAATTTATAAAAATACAAGGAAAGAGCTTTTCAAAAGCTTATGTTCATAAAAAATCATTGAGTTCTTTCAAAATATTCATTGGTGGAAGAAAGAATGAGTATTCTAGAAAGAATGGCTAACTGATAATTGGCTTGAGAATAATAAATTATAAACTGCTCAACATATGTTGTATTAGATATTCCTATTACAGTATGCTAGGCGGCCTCAACTAGTTTGAGATCAAGGTTTTGTTGTTATTGTATCCTTATTACAATACGCTTAATACAATAAAATAAAGAGTGCCAAAGATGACAATATGCAGTGTGATATCTTGGGTCTCCCACCAAATCTAGGGTTCTCCCCTGAGTAGCATGGCCCATGACCATGGGACTGCACCTTTTGATCCTGTTGGACTCTCACCACTTGGTGAAGGTGTCAAGGATCCATTACTCTACACCCTTGGCTTACTCATGGCTGCATGGCCATTAGCGAGGTCCTTTCCCCACACAACCTTGCTGTTTTTTCACTCTCAATTGTTCTTGCATATTGTTATTAGTTTAGCTTATTTACTAGATGAAAAAATCTAGTTATTGTTTATCTGAATTCTAAGATATGCAGGCCTTTAATGGATGAGGGTCACATGAAAGAATCAGCAAGAAATAAGATGCAAAAGCAGAAGAACCATTAGAAAAACTTGAGAATAGAATGAAATAGAAGAAGTAAAGAAAAGAGGGCCTGAATACCAAATAACATTATCTACCTTAAATGGACATAAGATGAAATGAATCCTTGACTAGGGAGGTGGCCTTTTATTGAGCTATTACAACTATTTGGTCCAGAGATCAAACAGTAATCCCATACAATCAACAGTAAGCCTAATGACTCTATAACAACTAAGATTTGATTTGCCTTGCTGTTAATTTTTAACACCATCGAGCTGAAGGCTAAAATATCATCCATGCCTCATAAAGAATATATAGCTTATTGTTGGTCATGCCTGAGAGAATCTATGTGAATATCAGTCAGTTGATCACTAGTCTTAGTGTGTTGCTATTTGTTTATTTCCCATCATTCTCATAAAATAGCTATCAAAGCCTGTAAGCTCATTCCATAGATGTAGCACAAGTTTACTTGCAATTTATATACTTAATTGGTTATCACGAGATTTCTTTGTTAGAGAATTGATTAGAAGATCATTCATCTCTTATATTAGTGCCTTTAGTTTACAAGTTGCTAGAGCAAAATACTATTACTAAAAGCTTTTGCACTGGATCTGGCATTGAACTCTTGTTTCTAGTTCTTCAAAATGCCCATTTCCATTCAATACCATGAGTTAGACCTTCCATGGGTCTATAACATAGGGTGATCCAATACCATTAACATCTAGAACACATTTCATATGCAACCTGTACATGGGCTTTTAGATGACATCCTTCTTTGTAACTAAATAAATCATACTGACCGCCATCCCCCTGACATGAAGTCCATAAAGCGCATGAATGAACCAAGCATAGGTTTGGGAACAAGCTGAGCAGATTTTCCATGGTTTGGCTAAGGAAATTTTTTGTGGCTAATTGGCAAACTGTCATCAACCTATACTAAGGGTTGCTTAGTTTCTAGCCTTTGGAACTTTAGAGAATGGGGGGCTTTCCATGAGCTAGAAGGCCAGTTGGAGAGTAGACATGTTATTGGTTGCAGTTTAGAGACAAGGTGCGACCCTTCTTTCTGCTAGACCCATAAATAATCTTGTTGAAGAAGGAAGATGACAAAAACCAGTATCGCTATATTTTTTTTTCAATTGTTCCATGTAGTTCATGCCTTCCTACTTGGTCCTAAAATATAACCATGATCTAGTGTTGTTAGAAAGGTAAATTTATTTATCCTACTTTGATGTTCTTATATCTTATGGTGTCTCATATCATTGCTGATTTGGAAGTGTGCATGGATCACTTGACTCCTGTTTTCCACCTTTTTTGAAAATTTTGCATGATTTTATCCTTATCTAATTTTGCATAAGTTATAAACAAGACCAAGTGCAATATTGTAGAAATTTTAAATGCGGTCACCTTTTCACTGCGTATGCAACAGATATTCTCAAGGTGGAGATCAACATGGGAGTGATTGGGTCCCCGCTGAGTGCGATGTGTCCATCAGACCAGGTTGGTTTTGGCACAACTCGGAGCATCCAAAGTCAGCAATGACCTTGCTTGACATATATTACAAGTCGGTAGGCAGGAACTGTCTCTTGATACTGAATGTCCCACCCAATTCATCAGGGCTAATATCTGATGAAGACCTTCAAGTACTTCAGGACTTTACTGCACTTCGGAGCACAATATTCTCCCATAACTTGGCTCAGAATGCCATTGTTACTGCAAGCAGTGTGCATGGAGATATAAATGATGCCCAGTTCAGCCCCTGCAATATCCTCCAACAGGGTATTTATAGCTACTGGGCTCCTGATAAGGGTGAAACAGAGTGGGCAATATTCCTGGACTTGGGAAATCTATATCATTTAACGTTCTGCAGGTCCAAGAGCCAGTTCAAATGGGCCAGCGAGTTATCAAGTTTCATGTTGATATTTTGCTAAGTGGAGGGTGGACTACAATTATAAATGGCACAACTATTGGGTATAAAAGGTTGCTTCCATTTCCAGTGGTTGAAACCCAGTTTCTGAGGTTCATCATTGATGATTCCCGAGCCGAACCATTGATCTCATACATTGGCATCTATCTGGACCCCTTTACTGTTGTTAATGATCTACCAAGTGCTTTTGTGCAGTCTTCGTTCAATGACAGCTAAGCAATTAAGCTAGCAACATATAAACATTCTGGCAATGCAAGCATAGCAACAATCTAGGATTCAACCATATTTCTTTTATTGAAAGCTGTTTCAGATTACCAAAGTCAAAACTTTTGCTGAATCCTCCCAATTTAAGTTCATATGAACATCAAAAAGCATGGGGCATAAATCCCTGTTGTATAATTAGCCTGCAAATGCTCAGGCTCTCTGAAAATATCACTTGTTATTTATGTGTGTATAAAAGTTTCTCATTCATGGTGATTACCTCATAGGGCTTGCATTTTTATCTGTTATTCAAGCTACAAATATCTCAATCACTCTGATGGCATCTTGTTTTACTCTTGAAAGTGTGCCTAGTTTTCTGTGAAGGTTAAATGTCCTATTGGATGGATAAAGCGGCCACCTTGGTTACATGCACCCTCTTATTTCTCTTGTTTCCGCAGTCAAAATGTTTGGCAGCCTGGACCTTGGACAGGTTCTTTTGAAGCATGGCCAAACATGTACATTCTTGCAAAACTTTGGATCTAGATAGTTGCAAAGTTATACCTTTTTGCTCTCTGTATCGTGGCCTGAAATTTCTGGTATTTCATTTGCTAATGCAATCACTGAAGTTGTTCATCCTGGTGCTGGAAGCCGCAGCGAAGTCTTTGCATTTTAAGTGGTGGTATTTTGAGCTCTCAGGTGTTTACAGTGGAGTGGAGTTCATGTTTATTGTTGGGCGTATTATCATACTCTTGTACTCATGGTGTAAGTAAACAAGATTGGCATGTGGATTACCCTGAAAGCCAAATGAATTGCCAATATGAGCCGAAGAACCAATCATCTTTATGGGTAAAGTTATCACTAGGTACAAGCTCAGTTGTTGCTTGCTTTCTTGGTGCTATCCTGCTGCTGGACTGTATTCTATCTAATGACCTCTGGGAGACAGTCATACCATGTGAAATTTCTCTGGGAGACACTGTCATTCTTGTGAAATGAATCTAGGTATGTTCTTTGGTGTCTTGATATCTTCTAAAACCCTATGAGTCTTGGCAGTTCTGTGAGCATGAGTTCTGACCGATATCTGAATTTGTATTTGTTGACTACCAGAAAGCAGTTAACATTGTAGGACTATATCTATAGGCTTACTGGCATTTAATAATTAGATTGTTAGCTAATATTTGAGATTAATGGGGTTGCCACTAAAAAACTGGAAGAAATTGAGGAAGAGTAGATAGTTGCACCGGTAATGGTGAGTGCTATCATCTACATTTCACTGCTTATCTATGTATTTAAGGCATTGACAATGTAGTTCTACCATTGCCAATGCATTGAAAGGATTATTCATCATGCCGAAATCAAAATGAAAGTCATTTAAACCACTATCGGTATTGATAGCATACATGGCATTAGAATCACAATCATGTGGAAGAACAAAAGGAATTCCACAATAAATATGATCGAGTTCACTGGGAATGGTTGGTTTAGCTGTGAAAATGGTTCCTGCATGTATCTTTTTGCTTCCATCTCCCTATTTCCTCCGATTTGGGTTACTAGGAGCCTGACAGGAAAATAAGGTTCTCTATGCGCCCTCTGAATAGCTGATATCTCTACAACTCGAGTTGGTATCTTGAAGTCCAGGTAAGAGTTTGGCTGCTACCATCTTCTCCAGTTTCATATATATATATATATATATATATCATAGTGAATTTGTTTCATTCATTGCAGTAACAGGGAAGGGAAAAGTCATGACATTCTTTTTTATTTTGAATGCCTTACCATTGCTTCCTTGATCATCTGAAATGTTTACCATCCATCTATGAAATGTGTTAATTTTATGGACAGTTTATTGGAGCTTCAAAGTGTACAAATCTCTTGTAAGGATTAAGACAAATCCTTTCGTTGAAGATATCTATCACTTTAAATCATCTCTAAGCTTCTTTCATGCTAGCCATGCTGACAGCGAGGCAAACCGATGGACGAGCAAGCCTCCTCTGAAAGAGAGACCAATAAGGATTTTATATTTTTTCTTGTGATTCCCCTGGATCAACATCCTTGTATCCTAGCTGATGGGATAACAGTTTCCTCTCGTAGGCCTTAACAGTCCTTACTCTAGGTTTTTAAACCCTTCTATCATACCAAGTTTGGAAAGACACAAGGAGTTTGAGTTCAGATAAGAGGCTCAACTCAACTCATCTAAGCCATTTCCCAACTACATCGGGTTAGGAACATGAATTTGCTTCCTCCACTCTATTCTATCTAGGGCTAAGTCGATACTTAAATTACAAATAGCTATATTTCTCTTAATTATTTTTGTCCATATTAGTTTAGGTTCATCTTTTCCAATATCATTATCATGGACTGTTAAAAGATCACTCTTTCTAACGAGCATTTAAAGGTCTTCGTTGTATATGTCCAAATTATCATAATTAGTTTTCTCTCATTTTATTTTAAATTGGGGCTACTCTTATCATTTCTTGTATATGTTTATTTCTAATTCTATCTTTTAAAGTTTTACCACATATCCATCTTAACATGCGCATTTATGTTACACTTAATTTATTCATATAATGTCTCAGTTCAGATAAGAGGCCTTGATATAAAATTAGAGTCTATTTCAACTAAAAAGTGTATCATTACTGTAATTGCTTGCCATCCTTCCAAGGGCTACTATAATTCTAACAAATGTTTCTAGAGTTTATTAAGAATTGCCAGCAAGTAGTTCCGTTGCCCATGGTTATTAGAATTAAACTAAACATCGACTTAGTTGAGAGATTGGATCAATGATGGATTAATGATTCAACGATTCCATTAATGGATCTACAATTGAATCATGTGAATAATTAGAATATAATTAAAATTTCACCTTAATAATAAACAAAATTAATTTTTATGTAAGATACAACTAATTTGAGAGCTTTAAAATTTAAATCCTTATAATTAGGATATTTAAACAATAATAGAATAGAATATAATGTAATATTTAAAATCAATCTCTACTTTTTAAGAAATAATAATATTTGAAATTTTTCAAATCAGTCAAAAGAAATATATACAAAAGAAAGCTATACCGACCAAAGAAATGGGAAAGTGGACTTTAGGTGTAAAATATAGAAAAGCCTCTAAGATGTAGTATTAGTATTTAAATTATATCAGCTAAAAGATAATTTTAAAAGATATGAAAAAATAATTTTATGAATTCATACTAGATTACTAGGTCAATAAAACATTGACCGCTCCATTTAGTTTTGATCGGATTAATTATATAACTAGTTCAATAAAAAAACTAGAATGATCAAAGATCTAATTTATTAATTCACTAATTAGATTGGTTGATCTAATTTGAATTTGATAACTATGTTTATACTACTTACATAAGAGCAAATAAAAAATTTGAGTTCAATTGGAAGAGATTTTATATAGAAATCAGAATCTAATTCAATATAGAAATCTAAATTTTGGACAAAGACCAATCATTTATACCAATTAACTTAGCATGTGAACTAAAGTATCTAAACTATACCACTAACAAGAGATAGATTTAGCTATATTTAAATATAGCAAAATTTAAATTTGATTATTTTTTTTATTCTTAAATTCAATCTGTTCATAAATTTTAAAGATGAAAAAAATAAAAAAATAAGATAGTTTCGAAATCCATATGGATTCAAAAGTAAGAAAATAACCGGATACTATATTTGGCTAGATTCGAATGTTGCCAAACCTAATGTAGATCTGATTATCTTTTTTATTTTTGAATGTGCATGATTTATTAATCAAATGATAAAAAATGAAAAAATAAAAAGGCTTTAGAATTCATATAAATTTAAGAGTAAAAAAAAGATGATTACATTCCTTTCATTAACCATTGGGAAGCCCTAACTTTTTTTTTTTTTTAATATGTAGCCAAGCCTATCTTTCGTTAACAATTAGTTAGCCGTAGCTTCAAAAGTTTTCGGATCCATGGAAGGCAAAAGCTAGAGAGGCCGGATGCACGCCCAAATGGCAACGTGGATCCGATGCACGCCCCCATTCGAACTTTCCCCGTGATCCGGTGGGAAGCGTGGAAACCGGCCGAGACGCACAAGACCTCCACCCTCTCGTCATGCCATCGGTCTGCAGTCGCGTGGCTTCCCTTCTTCCACGGCCTCCAAATCGCCTCCCTCTTCCTCGTGCCTCCGTTCTTTTTTCCATACCTCTCCACGCTTCCAAGCGCAAGAGACCATGGCAATGCTGACAGCCAATTCCACTCTCCGCCCGCTCCCCACCAAATTCCAAAGACCAACTCCTCTTTTCTCAAGAACGCTCATCGCAAACTCCCTCGTTGCTCAGAAGAAGTAGAGACTCTCTTCCTCTAATTGTTGCTGCCTCCTCTGGTACTGAGGAGGAGAAGGGTAGGGATTTAAGAGTGGTGGAAGTGGAGGAGGAGCGGAGGGAGACGATCCTTAACTCCGTGGCGCCTTATCCTCTGCTGCTAGCTGCCTTGCTCCCCGGAGGTGAGTAGATTAGAGGTTAATCGATGACATTAGTGTGGGTAATTAGATATTTAATTTGAAAGCTCGGATGCAAGATCTAACGATTCAGCAATTTTGTACTCGTTTTTCAGATAGAAAAACGTATCTATTTTCGAGAACCGTGGGTTCATTTGGACTTGTTGACCTGCACCTAAGAACTTAGGGATATTTGATACTTTTCATAGTTTCTGTTTTCGTTTTCAGAAATCCCAGAAAGAAAAATAAAAGAGACAGTCTTATGCCCAGAATCTTTATAAAATTATTTTAAAATTTTAGAGCTTTCGGTCGCCAAGAATTGTTGCTTTCAAAAAGAGTCAAAAAAATAAGAGCAAGAAGAAGTTTATTTCACTAATTTGTAGAGAAACAACAGCACAAAAGACAACAACAATAGCAAAATAATGGTGGGTTAGCTCTTGATTCTTATTACACCTTGCGCAACTGGAGTCGGCCATCCCAAGTACCTCTAACATCTGATATGTTTTGTTTCTTGAATTCCAATATCTTATATGGCAAGATTTTTTTTAATAAATAAATAGCTTGTAGAGAAATTCTATATGGCATCATGTTGTGATGGGATGCATGCCATGTAGTCGTGTCTGTCCGGACTTCTCTTCCGTCTGGCAAGTTATTCTTGGATAAAATCAATTCTTTGACAACTTGTGTGATGCTTGAGGCTATGTACTTTTAAGACCTAAAAATAAGGATTTTGGCTTTCACATGTTATTATGTGATTGACACATAAGCACATTTTATGGCAGGCATCATTTTACTTTTATAGTAGGTATGATCAACTTATGATAAACTCATGTTTGTCACCGATTATATTTTTAGAATAGGAAGTAAATATATTTGATTAGATTATTACATATTACATTTCTAGAATAGGAAGTAGATTGCATTTGTATAATAGGAAGTAAATATATTTGATTCTGATTTATAGAGATTTGATGTAATTAGTTTTCCTTTCTCACATAGGATTTGTAGCTTGTATATATACCCAAGAGATTGATGAATAAAAATACACAGAAATTACTTTCTTCTTCCTTTTTTTAGAGTTTTAGTTGTGTTTCATGGTATCAAGCTTTCGGGCTTATAACTCTAAAATATATAAACAATAAGGTTTTAGGCTTTTTTGAGTTTCTATTTTTGGAATTTTTTTTCTCACCGTCTACACCTGGAGAAGCGCCACTCATCGATCAACCTTCGTTCGGAGTTTCGTTGTCAAAATCTGGTCCTTTTTCGTTCGTTCTGCTCGTCTTAACATTCACAACAAGTTTACTACCTATTTGGGTCAGCATCTATTCAGTGTGGGATATATTTTGGGACAGCTTCGGATTCTTTAGGTATTTTTAACTTTGTTGTGGTTTTGGCTCTGTTATTTGGCTAATATTTGATAATATGGAGGAAAAGAAGTCTGTTATTATGTCTGATGTGGTTCTTGTGAGATCAAAAATCATAGAACACAAACTTAATAGATATAATTATTTAGATTGGAGTAAAACTGTTAGACTTTATTTGTAGAGTATTGCTATGGATAATCATTTAACTGATGATCCTCCTAGCGTTGACTCGAAAACTTCATGGCTAAGAAAGGATGCCCGTTTATTTTTGTAAATACGTAATTCTATTAATGGTGAAGTGTTGGTTTGATAAATCATTATGAATTTGTGAAAGAATTGATGAATTATTTGGAGTTTGTGTTCTCTGATAAGAAAATATCAAATGCACTTATGAGGTTTGCCAAGCCTTTTATCGTGCAGAAAAAGATGATAGATCCCTTACTGACTACTTTATGGATTTTAAGAAGACTCATGAGGAACTTAATATGCTACTTTCATTTAGTACTGATGTGAAAGTTTAGCAAGATTAGAGAGAAAAGATGGTGGTTATGAGCTTCTTGGCTGATCTTCCTTCTCAGTTTGAGGCTGCTAAATCTCAAATTCTTTGTAGCCCTGAGATATCCTCTTTGGAAGAAGCTTTTAGTAGGGTACTCCACATAAAAATTTAGTTCCTGCTCAGCCTAATAGTGCTCTTGTCAGCCGTACTTCTGAATCTGGGAGACAACCATATAGACATGGCAATAGAGAGGGAGACTCAAGTAGTTATAATCGAAATCTTGGTACTCGAGGACAGGATTTGGGAGGTGTTGTATGTTACTATTGTCATAGGCCAGGACATGTGAAGAAAGATTGTAGAAAGTTGCAGTGCAAGAATCAATCGAACCAGTCAGTCCATGTTGCCTCTGCTAATGATGCTTCTAAGTCCATTTTAATATATGCAGATGAGTATGCTAAGTTCTCACAGTATTAGGAATCTCTAAAGTTTTCATCTACTCCTATTACTGCCATCGTTGATTCAGGTAAAATGAACACGTCATGTTTCTTCATCTTCTAAATGGATCATTGATTCTGGTGCCACAGATCACATGACAGGTAATTCTAGTTTATTTTCTTTTTTTAAGTCACATGCTTCTAATTCTATAGTTACTTTAGTAGATGGGTCTACATCTTGTATTTTAGGGTCCGACATAATTATTCCAACACCCTCAGTTCCTTTGAAATCTGTTTTAAGTTTACCTAACTTGTCTTTTAATTTAGTCTCCATCAGTAAACTTACTCGTTCTCTTAATTGTTGTATCACATTCTATCATGATTTTTGTCTATTTTAAGATCTTATAACGAAAAGGATTATTGGTAAAGGACATGAGTCTGAAAGCCTCTACATTCTTGATACATAAATACCAAAGTCTGTTGCTTGTTCTGGAGTTGTAACCCCTTTTAAAGCATATTGTCGATTGGGTCATCCTTTATTGCCTATGTTAAAGAAACTTTATCCTCAGTTTTCTCGTCTATCTTCATTAAATTAAGTCTTGTCAATTTGCCAAACATCATCGTTTGAGTTCTAGTCTCAGAGTCAATAAAAGAGCTAGTGCTCCTTTTGAGTTAGTTCACTCTGATGTTTGGGGTCCTTGTCCTGTTGAGTCTAAAACTGGGTTTAAATATTTTGATACCTTTATTGATGATTATTCTCGGATGACATGGTTATTTTTAATGAAAAACCATTCAGAATTGTTTTATCATTTTACTACTTTTTGTGCTGAAATCAAAACTCAATTTAATGTGCTACTACAAATTTTGAGAAGTGATAATGCTAAGAAATATTTATCAAAATACTTTTAAAATTATATAGTTCAACATGGCATTGTTCATCAAACTTGTGTAGATACACCATCTCAGAATGGAGTTGCTTAACGAAAAAATAGACATCTTGAAATTGCAGAGCTTTGTTATTTCAAATGTAAGTCCCTAAACAATTTTGGGTTGGTGCGGTTTTTACAGCTGTTTTCTAATTAATCGTATGTTTTCCTCTGTTCTTTCTGGTGAGACTCCTTTTCATATCTTTTTTCCTATAAGTCATTATTTCCTATTGAACCTAGGATATTCGGTTGTACTTGTTTTGTTCGGGATGTTCGACCTCAGGTTACGAAACTTGATCCTAAATCTCTAAAGTGTATCTTTCTTGGATATTCTCGTGTGCAAAAAGGATATAGATGTTATTGTCCTAGTCTTAACAGGTACTTTGTGTCAGCTGATGTTACCTTTCTTGCTTAATCTTTAGGTCCTATCAGTCAGGGGAGGAAGATGATTTACTAATCTATACTATTACATTACTTAGTTCTGGTCTTGTTTCCTCTAAACCTCCTATTCCTGATTCGGTTTCTATTCCTACGCCTCCTGCTCCATATCCTGCGCCAGTTCCTTCATCGGTTCGACTTCCCAGTTTTAGTGATGATCTTCCTATTGCCCTTTGCAAAGATAAACGTTAATGTACTTATCCAGTATCTTCTTTTGTATATATAACCATTTGTCACCATCCTCTTGTTCTTTTATTGCATCTATTGATTATGTCACTTTTCCTAAGACTGTTCATGCTCTATCTCATCCTGGATGGCGTAATGCTATGATTGAGGAGATGAATGCTTTAGATGACAATGGTACTTGGACCTAGTACAGTTACCTGCACATAAAAAGGCTATTGGATATAAATGGTGTTTATAGTTAAAGATAATCCTGATGGGACTGTTGCTAAATTAAAAGCTCGATTGGTTGCTAGGGATATGCTTAAACGTATGGAGTTGATTTTTCTGACACCTTTTCTCCTGTTGCTAAACTTACTTATGTTCGATTATTTATTTCTATGGCAGCCATATATAATTGGCCTCTACATCAGTTAGACATTAAGAATGCATTCCTTCATGGTGATCTTCAGGAGAAAGTTTATAAGAAGCAACCACTTGGTTTTGTTGCTCAAGGGGAGTATGGAAAAGTATGTCATCTTCGCAAATCTTTGTATGGTTTAAAACAAAGTCCCCGGGCCTGGTTTGGAAGGTTTAATTAGGCTATTGAAAAGTTTGGTATGAAAAGAGCAAGTTTGATCATTCTGTTTTCTACATGCAGTCTGCAGCTGGTATCATCCTATTAGTTGTCTATATCGATGACATTGTTATTACTGGGAGTGATACTGGTGGTATTTCATCTTTCAAATATTGTCTTATAGTCAGTTTCATACAAAGGATTTAGGAATAATAAAGTATTTCTTGGGTGTTGAGGTGACAAGAAGTAAGGAAGGAATCTTCTTATCTCAAAGGAAGTATGTGCTTGACTTATGGTCTAAAACAGAAAAATTGGGGACTAAACCATGCAGCACTCCAATGGTTCCTATTTGCAGCTTACAAAAGATGGTGAGTTGTTTGAAGATCTTGAGAGATACAGAAGATTGGCTGGGAAGTTGAACTATCTTATTGTGACTCGTTCAGATATTCCTATTCAGTTAGCATGGTAAGTCAATATATGTCTTCTCCAACTGTCGATCATTGGAGAGCTATAGAACAAGTTTTATGCTACTTAAAAGGAGCTCCTGGGAGAGAATCCTGTATGACAATCATGGTCATAATAGGATTGAATGTTTTTCAGATGCTGACTGGGCAGGATCCAAAGAAGATCGAAGACCTACTTCAGGCTATTGTGTATTTGTTGGAGAAAATTTGGTTTCATGGAAAAGCAAGAAGCAGAATATGGTTTTACGTTCAAGTGCAGAATCAGAATATAAGGCTATGGCTAAGTCTGTATGTGAAATAATGTGGATATATCAGCTCCTCACTGAAGTGAAACTTGATGCGTATTGCAGCGTACTGATTTAATTACCTTAATTCCTATTGCTACGTAGAGTAGCAGGAGTAAAGGTCGAACCACCTTAAGTAGTTGTTTCAATTCAATCTGTTAACGATAAAAGTAATGAATCTTAGGAAAATGAAATGCTAATTATTAATTAATTTAAATGGAAAGAAATCTTAGGAAATCTTATATGTTTCTTATTATTCTCTTTTGGTGAAGAGAACCTGGATATTATCTATCTTTAATAAGAGTACAGTCCATACCTGAAGATCATGGCCCATTCCTTTTAAGAATAGATAGATCTAAGTTTATCTTCATTGAAGAGATTTTACCTCTAAAGTACAACCCGTATCCATGGGTTATCCCAGAACCTAAGCATCATTTTGCTTCCTGAGATGATGGTCATATGCTTTCCACTTCTTGCTTTCCGAGATAGAAAGATGGTTGATTATGGAGGCTGTGGATGGCTGGTGGATGGAGAACGAATGGAAAGATTTGGGTTACAGAGTGGAAAAAATAGAAATGAGAGTGGGCAGGAACAAAGAGATGGAGGAGGGATAAAAGGATCATTCGTTGATTGCTAGAGTGGCTTCGATGGTATTCTTTTATAAGCAATAAAGACGCGTTGACTCCGTGTGTGATCTATGTTAACTGCTTGCCTTATCTTTGCAGATCAAGTTTGTTCCTTTCAAAGTTCAAATCACAGCATTAAAAAATATCGCACGATTTCTTCTGATCCATCACTGCTTTAAATTTCGTGTAATTCCTGGTTAAATCTTGAAAAATCTATTTTGAGCTCGTTTTAAGTCCGATTTGAGTGCCGTTTATACCGTTGGACTCCTAAAATCGAGCTCTTCGAGTTGGCAGGGTTTTTTCCTGAAAATATTACATAACAGTGTTAAATTTAAAATAATAACAATAATTTGATCTATAAATTAATACGTTTATGGCTAATATTTATGTATTTATCACTTTTCCAAATTATATCTTACTCGTCCTCGAGTAAACTAGAAATTTAGCAATATGTACCAAATCTGTCCAAGAAGTGATAGTTATCTTACTATTATAATATCAGTAGATACCCGGCTAGACCATAAAAGAGGTATTTTATAAGATTATCAAGTTCACCCATTTATTAATGGAGTGAACTCCATAGAAATTTATAAAGTTCTTCCTTCACCAACTTTCCACCTCACTCTTTAAGTCCTCTAACTTAATTTGGGTTGGATAGAGTGTCTTCTTCAATTTAGTCCTCCTTTTTCTTTTCTTTTTTTCTTTTTTTTTTAAGTCAGTGCAATGTCCTAACCCTTGCTTTCTAGTTGACCCTTGTAATGAGCTTTAGGCCAATGACTCCCAAGCCAGTTGGCTTTGAGGCATTAGGTGTAAAATACCTCTCGGGCTTACTGACTCGAGTTAAAAAGGGTTCAGGTTAAGACTGACTCTATTTGGGTTTCTTCACATTCTCACTTTTTACACGAACAATATCACTTGCTTAATGATAGGGCCCGGTTATTCAGTGAGGGATGCTAAGAACCTACTTTATTAATTTTAAACTTTAAGAATAATTTGATACATTCTTTAACATTTTCACCTATACTCTCATCAGGTAGATTTCTTATCAAGATCAATGGTCATAAGGGTCTGAAATTACTCTAAATTTTGTTTGTCCTACACCTTATCTTTTACTGGGTTTTCTTAATAATTTGTCCCTCAGTATCTCTAAAATTATCTAAGCCGTTAATCATTCATCAATTAGAATGCTCAATTAACTTTAAATCAAGAAAAAATTTGGTACATCACAATAATTAATTTTAGTCATACTTGAGGACTTAAATTAATTAAATTATTCTTCTCCTTGCCAAACTTAGTTTTTTATTATTCTAAAAAAATTGCAAGGAAGGATACCACCAGAGTTTAATGTATTCGTTATTTCTGGGTGCGATGTCCTTTGTGTGCTTTGCATGACTCCATCAGGCGATGCTCCCCCCAAACTTTATTGTCCTTGGATTTTCTAAAAACTAAGAATAAATGCATAAACTGGGTTGCCTCTCAAGAGCGCTAAGTTTAAAGTCTTTAGCTATACTGTGCTTAGAATCATGGTGATGCTGGATCCAAAAGGTCAATAGATTCAACTAACTTCTCATCATTAATTCCATCCATATAAGGCTTCAATCGTTGACCATTCATCTTAAAAATATTCCCTTGCTTAAGATTTTTAAGTTTTCTCGCCCCATAGAAAAATACCTGGGTTACAATAAAGATCCGTCCCAGCGGTAGCGAAGTTTTTCAGGGAAAAGTCTTAGTCTTGAGTTAAAAGTCAAATTTCTGATTAGGTTCGAAGGTTTTTCTCGAAATGTATTTATCATGGTATGCTTTAGTTCGAGCCTTATAAATTTTAGCATTTTCGTACGCTTCATTGTGTAGCTCTTCTAACTCATTCAACTAGAGTCTCCTATGGATCATGCATTTTTCATATCAAAGTTAAACTGTCTAATAGCCCAAAATGCGCGATGTTCTAATTCTACTGATAAATGACAAGCTTTTTTGAATACGAGTTGGTAAGGAGATATTCTTATGGGAGTTTTAAATACAGTACGATAAGCCCATAATGCATCATCTAAACGTGTTGACCAGTCTTTTCTATCGGGCCTTATCGACTTCTCTAAAATCTATTTGATCTTTCTGTTAGAGATCTCTACTTGGCCACTAGTCTGGGGATGATATGGTGTAGCAACTTTATGGGTTATCCCATATTTCTTTATTAAGTTTCCAAAGTGCCTATTGGTAAAGTGTGTACCTTCATTACTAATGATAGCTTTTGAGCACCCAAATTGACTAAAGATGTTATATTGAATGAATTTGATTACAACCTTATGAGCATTAGTTCGGGTTGCTATGGCCTTAACCCATTTTGACACAATCTACTGCAACCAATATGTATTCGTATCCAAATGAATTAGGAAAAGGTCCATGAAATTGATCCATCAAACATCAAAGATTTTAACTACTAATATGGGGGTCAATGGCATCATATCCTTGAAAATATTTTCAGTTTGCTGGCACCGCAAACAGTTTCGACCAAACTCATATGCATCTTGAAAAGTGTTGGCCAATAAAACCCACTCTGCAACACTTTTGTTGCAGTTTTCTTTCCACTAAAGTGTCCTCCACAAGCAAGGGTATGGAAAAAAGTAAGTATACTTTTGAACTCACACTCAGGGATACAACGTCTAATTACCTGGTCAGGACAATGCTTAAACAATTCAGGTTCTTCTCAAAAATAATACTTGAAAAAAATCTATCCTTCTTTTGTTTAGACTAGTGGGAAGGAATTTGTCCTGTTATTAAGTAATTGACAATATGGGCAAACCAGGTAAGACCAGAAGAAATTGAAAAAAGTTGTTCATCAAAAAATTTCTTCCTGATATCATCTGTGTTTGATGTGTTCAACTAAAATTCTAAAGATATGGTCAGCTACCACATTTTCGGAACCTTTCTTATCATGAATCTCTAAGTTAAATTTTGTAGAAGCAAAATCTATCTGATCAATCATGGTTTATATCTTTCTTTGATAAGAGGTGTTTAAGAGCCATGTGATTAGAGTAGACCGAACTTTAGACTCTAAAAGATATGATCAAAATTTTTCTAGGACGAACACAATAGCTAATAACTCCTTTTTAGTAGTGGTATAGTTCAGTTGAGCATCTGAAAGGGCTTTGCTAGTATAATAAATCACATGTGGTTTCTTATTGATTCTTTGTCCTAACACTGCACTATTTGCAAATCTGATGCATCACACATAATCTCAAAGGGACAGGACCAATTAGGGGGCTTGATAATTGGTGCTATTGTCAAAGCTGCACGAAGAGTATGGAAGGATTTAAATAATTATCATAAAAAATAAAAGGGTTTTCCTTGGCGAGCAATTTGCACGAGGGTCTAAAAATTTGCTGAAGTCTTTGATGAATCTCCTATAAAATCCAGCATGACCGAGAAAGGATCGTATTTGTTTGACTGAAGTTGGAGGCGGAAGTTTTGAGATGACTTCCACTTTGGCCTTATCTACGTCAATCCCCTTCTTAGAAACAATGTGGCCTAAAATAATTCCCTCTCGGACCATGAAATGGCTCTTTTTCCAACTTAACACCAAATTTGTTTGTTTACATCGTTTCAATACTTGAGCTAAGTTATTAAGCAATCCTTAAAAATGGTCCCAAATACTGAAAAGTCATCCATGAATACCTCTAAAAATTTATCTACCATGTCTAAGAAAATTGCCAATATGCATCGCTGAAATATAGCAGGTGCATTACAAAGTCCAAATGGCATGCATCTGAAAGCAAACATTCATAGGGACAAGTGAAGATGGTTTTCTCTTGATCGTTAGGAAATACTGGTATTTGATTATATCCTGAATAACCATCCAGAAAACAAAAGAATTGTTGACCAACTAATCGTTCTAGGATTTGATCAATAAAAGGCAGCGGGAAATGATCCTTTCTAGTAACATTATTTAGTTTCCTATAGTCTATGCAAACTCGCCAATCAGTTGTGGTACGAGTTGGAAGCAATTCTCCCTTTTCATTCTTCACCATACTAATTCCTGATTTTTTAGGTACAACTTGGGTGGGACTAACCCAGTTGCTATCGAAAATTGGGTAGATAATCCCTACATCTAACCATTTTACTATCTTTTTCTTCACAACCTTCCTCATATTAGGATTAAGTCTCTGCATGTCTCTATACAGTTTGGCATTTTTCTCGCAATGAATATGATGCATGCAGATGGAGGGATCAATTCCTTTCAGATTGGCAATTGACCATCCAATTGCTTCTTTATATTCTTTGAGCACTCCTAAAAGCTGGTCTTCTTGATCGATAGTTAAATTAGATGCAATGATTACTGGAAGGGTATCATTGGGTCTAAGAAATAAATATTTGACGTAGCAGGGAGAGGCTTTAACTCTAAGAAAGGTGGTGCTTCTAGGAAGGACACCATTAGTGTACTAGAGTGTGTAGGTAATTGGTCATATTTTACAGTCCATAAGGGAATGGTGCTAAAATTGGATGACTTTAAAATTGCATTTATTTCTTTAATATATCCATCAATATCAAAATCATCTACTCTGAAATGTGTCAGACATGCCTGTAAAGGATCTGAGTCGAATAAAGCAAGATTCTTATCTTTTATAACTTTCTTTAGCATATTGATCTCATTATGGTCATACAGAGGTGGTCCTTAAGATGCATTAAAAATATTCAACCTCAGCTTCTTATTTCCAAAAGATACATCCATGACCCCAGTTCTACAGTTTATACAAGCATTAGTAGTTGCTAGAAAGGGTTACCTAGAATGATTGGTATTTGACTGGGGTTGCGACTAGATTCCATATCTAAAACTAGAAAGTCTACTGAAAAATAAAATTCATCCACTTTAACCAGCACATCCTTCAGTATTCTACGAGGTACCTTAATTGATCGGTCACTAATTGTAGGATTACTATCGTTGGTTTCAATTCTTCAAATCCAAATAAGTCATACATTGAACTCGAAGAAGGTTAACACTTGCACCTAAATCTAGCAATGCTTTCTTAATCGTAAGGTTTCTTATGACACAGGATATAATTGGGGTTCTAGGATCCTTAAGTTGGGGTGGAGTAACTTGCTGAAAGACTGAATTAGTCTGCTCAGTTAGGTGGACTTTCTTCGATATGTGTGCTTTAGATTTTAGTTTTTGAGTGCATAAATCTTTTAGAAATTTGGCATAAGTAGGGACTTGTTTAATTGCATCAAGAAGGGGTAAATTAATTTGAACTTGTTTGTACAATTCTAACATTTCATTCATCTTGATATTCTTTTGTCAAGAGATAGAGGAGATTCTAAAACACTTGGAATGGAGCCTTAAGTATGGGTGCTGGATCAATTGATTCTTTTTTTTTTCTTAATATTTTTCCTTTTTGGCTTGGTCAGCATGACTTGCTCTTCTTGTTGAGTCACTTCATGCTGATTTAAGTTTTTTTCATTTTAAGGGTTATGACAGATTTGGCATGTTCAGAGAAGTTTCTGGACTGGTGGAGCTCTCAGCCATGTATTTCCTCTTGGATTACTAATGGGTTAACTGGGTAGTTTACCCTCCTCCCTCCTACTGAAAGCTATTGCTAGCCGACCTATCTGGGTTTCTAGCTTGGTGATAGACTGGGTGTGGGAGTGAAGGAGTTAAGTATTCATTTCTAGCCCCTTCAGTGCTTGTAGCACCATTTCTTCAAAAGTAGGATCATGATTATTCAGTGGAGGTTGAGGAGCACTTGGATATTGGGAATATGACAAGTTTTTGATTTGGGTCTCCTGATGGTTAGGCCTAATTGATGTTGGATTGATGACAGTTGGGGTTTCCAAGAAAAATTTGGGTGATTTCGCCAACCAGGATTGTAAGTATTCGAATATGGATCATTTCCTGGTCTAGGAGCCATTTAGGTTTGGACTTGGTGGGCTTGCTCCTGAACAAGCTCAGAAAATTGGTATGCGGCTGGATATTCACCTATAGAATGGGTCGAACTTGAACGGATTATATAAACCTCATGTAATTAAGTAGATGAGGAAGTGGTGTTTCCAACTTGTAGAATTCGATCAAGTTTTTGGGATAATTCATCTACCTTATATATATCTATAAATGACCTATTTCATATATTCCACCTCTTTTAGGTCATACGGGAGGGTCTATACGAGCAGCTGACATGTGATGTAAAGCTTTATGTTCATTCTTTAACATAAATGTCCTACCACATGAAGCATCAACCATTTACCAGTGCTTTTCTGACAAACCATCATAAAAGCACTAGATCAGTTGCCATTTGGGTATGGCATGATGTGGACATTTTCTAATCAATTCTTTTAATCTCTCCTATGTTTCGTGAAACATCTCTCCATCTGTCTGGAAAAAACTTGTTATGGCTTTTCTAATTTGATTAGTTTTTCTATAGGAAAGTATTTCTTGAGAACTCTCTCTGAAGATGGTCCCAAGTTGAAATTGTTACAGTATTTAACGAATTTAACCAATATTTGGCTTTGTCCTTAAGAGAAAATGGGAACAATTTAAGTCTAAGAGCATCGTCAGAAAAATTTTGAATTTTTACGATCGAACAAATCTCGAGAAACTCATCTAAATGTTTGTAAGGGTCCTCATTTGCAAGTCCATAAAATGAAGGTAACATTTGAATCACGATTGACTTGATCTCATATTGAGTGGCCTCCACTGGAGGCACTTGAATGCAGGAAGAGTAGGTATACTTTGAAGGAGTGAAATACTCCTTTAACTGGCATGGTGGATCATTTTCATTATTAGAGTCCATAATTCTAAGTCTGTTTGTTCTAAAGGTTCTTTCTATCTCAGGATCTAAGGGTACAAGATCGGATTGTAATGATCGGTAACCAAGCAACACCCTATCGATGTACTCTATAGCAAACAACAATTCAGGTCTTTCTCTCTTTTTTTTATGATTTTAAATTGATTAAAGAAATGGAAAGGGTTCTACAAAGAAGTGCCCTAAGAGAGTCCTAAAGCTAAAGAGTAATAAAAGAAGAATTTAGTTAGTGTTTAATTGTTATTTTGCAATCGAGTTAATAGAAATTAGACTCTCTATCCTAGGTTAACCTAAATCTAGACAGCTCCTAACTGTTCCAAAGTTGCCTTTGAGCACTCCAAGCCCAAGATTGACTATTTGGCTCGGCCAAGTAAGTGTAAGGTTGGTGGGGGTCCTTCCGTTGCTTGTCTTAGACACCAATTAGATTGGCTAGGTAAGCTAACGGAACTAATTAACTAACCACCTTCCTTCGGGCTTTTGTCCCTAAACCACTTTTCTTAGACACCGAATCAATCAACCAATCCGAACCCGGTCCAACTCTAAGGCCTCTTTGTCCTATTGAGCTCAAAATTCCTAGGGCTGACGTCTAATTAATTTTAAATTTAGAAGCTTGGGTCAATGCAAAATGAAGGGTATGGTTTGTGGGCTAAGGAAGGGTGATTAACTCCCCACCTTATCTGGATTAACTGTTTGTGTCCTTAGGTATTTTATGAAAATAATATGCAGCAAAACATATGTCCAAGCTTTGAAATTAGCAAACAATTAAAAATAAATTTAATTATATATTTTTAAATTTTTGTGATTAAGTCTCTAATTTCCTAATACTTATGATGTCAGTGTAAAAATTTTGGATTTAAAAAAAATACCTAAGTCAACTAAGAAAATTAAAAAGCATTAAAACATAGAAAACAAATATTATATATATAACTTATATTTATATATTTTTTTTAATACAATTGCTTAGGTCCCCGGCAACGGTGCAAAAATCTGATGCATCTCGCAGCGCACCGATTTAATTACCTTAATTTTTATTACTATGTAGAGTAGCAGGAGTAAGGGTCGAACCCACAGAGACCTTAAGTAGTTGTTTCGATTCAATCTGTTAACGATAAAAGTAATAAATTTTAGAAACATAAAATGCTAATTATTATTTAATTTAAATGGAAAGAAATCTCAGGAAATCTTATATTTTTTATTATTCTCTTCTTGTAAAGAGAACCTGGATATTATCTATCTTTAATAAGAGTACGATCTATACCCGAAATCATGGCCCATCCCTTTTAAGAATAGATTGATCTAAGTTTATCTTCATTGAAGAGATTTTACCTCTAGAGTACAACCCGTATCCTTCGATCACGGATTGTCCCAAAACCTAAGTTATCATTTATGCTTCCTGAGATGATGGTTATCTGCTTTTTGCTTCCTGCTTCCCGAGATAGAAAGATGGTTGATTGTGAAGGCTGTCGATGGCTGGTGGATAGAGAATGAATGAAAAGATTTGGGTTACGAAGTGGAGGAAACAAAAATGAGAGTGGGGCAGAACAAAGAGATGGAGGAGGGGTAAAAGGATCATTGATGATTGCTAGAGTGGCTCCAATGGTGTTCTTTTATAAGCAATGAAGATGCATTAACTCCGTGTCTGATCCACATTAACTGCTCGCCTTATCTCTATAGATCAGATTTGTTCCTTTCAAAGTTCAAATTGCAGCATTAAAAATATCGCACGATTTCCTCTGGTCTGCTACTGCTTTAAATTTTGTACAATTCCTGAGTTAAATCTTGAAAAATCCAATTTGAGCTCGTTTCAAGTCCGATTTGAGTGCCCTTTATACGTTGGACTCCTAAAATTGAACTCTTCGAGTTGGCAGGGTCTTTTCATGAAAATATTACATAACAGTATCAAACTTAAAAGAATAACAATAATTTGTTTATAAATTAATACGTTTATGGCTAGTATTTATGTACTTAGCAGGCATCAAGATTTCAATACCAGCTAAGTTATGATGTGACAATCAAGCTGCACTGCATATTGCATCTAATCCAGTCTTTCATGAACGAACTAAGCATATTGAGATTGATTATTATTTTGTTCATGAGAAATCAGCAAGGTTTGATTTCTACAGTATATGTGAAAATAGGAGATAATTGGGAGATATCTTCATAAAGGCTCTAAATGGAGAGTGTTACATATTATCTTTGTAACAAGCTGGGCATGATAAACATTTATGCTCAGCTTGAGGGAGAGTGTTACATATTATATTTTTAGAATAGAAAGCAAATATATTTGATTCTGATTCATAGGGATTATTACAGATTGCATTTCTAGAATAGGAAGTAGATTGTATTTGTATAATAGGAAGTAAATATATTTGATTCTGATTTATAGAGATTTGATGTAATTAGTTTTCCTTCTAACATAGGATTTGTAGCTTGTATATACCAAAGAGATTGATGAATAAAAACACATAGAAATTACTTTCTTCTTTCCCCTTTTTCAGAGTTCTAGTTGTGTTTCAATGTCATTTTCCAACTGTAATACATATCATTCCTGTTTAGCCTTTTCTGCCAGTTGCCACTCTGAACAGATACAAATGATGTCATGTAATCAACAGCTGGGACTGTGAGATCTATATTTGAGCCTTTTGTTGAGCTTGTAAAGACATGGAATCTTCCTGATTGGCTTGTGCACTGGGGTCATCCAGGGAATATGGTGAGTCTTGTGAGCATATATTTTCTTTTACGAACTTAGAGCAATAATCTTAAATTGTTTTTTTCCAAACTGAACAAATTTCCTATCTTCTTATACACTTTGTTAAAACCAAACTAATTGTTTTCTTTTCTGAATCATTGCTGGAATATTTTTCTAGGAGTATCAAAGAATTATTATCTTGTTTTATGACTAATGGCCAACCTGCCTTAGCTCAGCTGGATGGCATTTCAATCCACCTAATCTTAGTGGTGGCAATTGCACCATATTTCTCAACAAGTTATATAAACTACGGTAAGATAGTTTGGTCCATCAAGATGCCACTTTTGAATGGCAGAAATGCTAGTAAAGGTGGCTACAAACTAGTATTAGTAGTCCTTAATGTGTCTCATTATGCATTATAAATTTTTTTCATGATTTAGTATCATGCATTAGCTATTGTTAATTAATATGCTGAAGATATGTTAAACGCCATATCCAAAAATAGAAAACAAGTTGCTAACTTTGGTTTTTGTAAGTGCTGTTTATCCTTAAGCCTTTAATGCAATGGAATCAACAAAAGAATACTTTTTGATCATTAAGCTCATGTGGTTCCATGATATGTTTAAACAAATAATATTAGTTTCTGAAGAGTTGGTTTTTGCATATTTTGTAACAAGAAATAAAATAGCTATTTCAAAGCAAATATTAGTACTATCTGACATAATCAGTAAACTATCAATAAATGCCACATTTACGAACTTTTGAAGTGCAGTTGAAGCATTCTGGCAATTCCATTTTGCCTGTGATTATTTGGACTGACTGAGTAATTTTTTCATAAATATAAATTTCATGGATATCCTACCATTAAACTAATTTATGTTACTTTCAGTGATCATAGCAAATTGAAGATTTCAGTGATCGTTAAACTAATTTATGTTACTTTCAGTGATCATAGAAAATTGAGGATTTCAAAATATAAAACAAAATACTCAAAGCAGCCATCAGTTCTGCTACTTATGTGTAGAAATGCATCAATAACATGGATATTAACTTGAAGGAACCTCTTTGAAAGGAGTGGTTTCTGGAATGCTTCTAATCCTAACTATCAGTATATATTAATTGATCTATGTTGCCAAATAACTTGTTTTACTCTGATTTTCCAGGCTGTTGTACTCTTTGCAATGGGTGGCTATGGAACATATCTGGGGTTCCGAATAAGATTGTCAAAGGATGCAGTGAGTTATTTGTTTACAAATTAAGTCATCATGGTGATAAAAATTCTGTCAAAATCAAAGTCTTTATTTGGTAAAATGCATTAATAATTTAGCTTTTATAGATAATTTTTTGCAAGAACTTAATGCTTTTATGGATAATCACCCACATCATTGCATTCGTGTTCCAATATCAACCAGAGTTACATGACTTCTGGCCAAGTTTGCATGTTATATGATATCTTGCATTATAAAATGAATGGGAATGTCTCAGGATGACTGTGGATAGGTTATAGGTGGTCTTCTTGATAAATTAAAACTATGAATGGTGGTTCATGCATCACACAATCATTTAAACATCTCATGACTGAAGTCTGCTAAAAAATCATGTCTATCATTGTCAGGCTAGATATACCTGTATATACATTGATCCTCAGAACGACTTCATTATGTCAGATTTATAATGAAAAAAACAACTGACTAGATACAAGCTCTAACATAAAATGATTATTTTCAAATGAGCAACATTGCTCAATTACATATTTCAGTCCACTGTCTTCTGAAGTTTATCTTTCTTCAAATTATTTTCTCATGCTTTTTGCATCTACCTAATTATATTGTTGAAGGATGAGAAGGCCAAGGCCAAAGATCTGCACCCAAAGCTCCTTGGTGGCATGTTTTTCTTCTTTGCTCTTGGTGCCACTGGTGGAATAACTGCTTTGCTCACTTCTAACAAACCCATTTTTGAGAGGTACCAGGAAATGATCTGTTTTTATGAACATTTTATCTCATCTTTTCAAAATTAGTTCCTCTATTTTCTTCATTTCTGCTACTTTTATGATTTATGTAAAGCGGGCCTGGAGTACTTGTGCTGAAAACAATGCTCTTCTATTCTGAGTTCATTACTCTCAGAATTTGGAGCAGTTAATTCAGTCATAATCTCAGATCTACTAATTGAATGATTTCTAATCTTGCAGTCCTCATGCTGTCAGCGGTTTCATTGGTCTTTCACTGTTGACTGTTCAATCCATTTTACCAGCCTTATTTAAGGTAGAGTTTTTGACAACTCAAAGGAAAGCCATATGTGTTTCCTCCCTAACTGTTGGTGTTAAAGTTAGATTCCAATGTCATGGTATGGACAATATCTGTTTTCTTTACAAAATATAAGTGCTCCAATTTCGTAGAATTGGATATCAGATATTTAGAAGATCCTAGCATAAATTTATCTCCCTTGGAGTACTCAATTTTCAAGACATGATACAATGAGAACTCTAAAGGATAGTTGGACTTAAAAATGGTCTACATCCTCATAAAGGGAGTCCCAAAGAAAAAGGAAAAATGATGATTGAATGGACAGTCCAAAAATAGAAAAACCACTAGAAAGCAAAATTTCAAAGAATTGCACATGTAAAGGGGGTATCTCTTCATTTTCTTCTTGGCACATATTTTATTTTATTTTATTTTTATTTCTGTGGATCTTTCATCTGCATCACACATCCCAAACACTAGTCCTTATTAATGGAAAAAAAGGTATGACATGTAAGAAATATGCTTAATTTTTGTTGTTGTTGTTGTTTAGCAAAGGAAGGGGGTTATCCCCCACTGAACCATGCAAGTGTAGGCACAAATCTTTAGATATTAATTCAATAATTTGATGTTGGTCATGCTGATTACTTATGGCACAAATTGCTCGTAGTTCTACTGGATTATAAATGGTCTTTCATTGCACAACGTTTGGTACTTTAGTTGGCCAATTCTTAGGCCTTGCCAACAATGTTACACTTTTTGCTATTTAGTTTGGTCTTTGTAGGATGTGCAAGATACTTCCACCATAATTCAGGATCATATGGTTTACTTTTATAGATGATCATTTTTACAGAAAAAAATATTGTCTGATTAAAAGGATTTTGTGTTTAAGTTCTTTCTTTTCATCTTCAGGAAAATCCAGGAATGAGGACAGTACACGGGCTCCTTGGTAGCAGCATTATGACCCTTTTTCTTATCCATGCGGCATATGGACTTCAGCTTGGTCTCAGTTTTTGACCTTGGTGGTGTTTTGTAGTAGTCAGTCTCATGCAATGGCTTCACAAATAATCTGAAAGCAATCTTCTGTTTCCTCGAAGGAGATGGATGGTTGCATTAGTTTTGTTATGAACAATTCTTCAATATCAGCGTACATTATTTTATATGGCTTGGTCTTTAATTATGCTGTGGAAAACTAAGACAATAAAATAAATTCGTGTAATTGCTAAACTTAATCCAATGATAGGTAATGTTCACTTCAATGTTACCTTTGTGATGAGAACTTAAATAAAATTATTTTGACTTTGCAGAACTAGTGATTAAAATTATTAATGCAAATTTATTATTTATCGATCTATACCAACATAAGAAATAAGATCATTCTTGATTTAGGGCCATTTGATTGTTTGTGGTGATCCATATCACAAGCATACCACTTTCTTCATGTGATAACTCAGATATTGATTTCCATCTTAACATGACGCCCAGAAAGGTTTGTGCGCGCAAGAATCACAAAAAGTTGTCATTAATTAACTTTATGAACATTTGAATGTATCTTCATTTTGTTTAATTTGTTGTGTAAATGTAAAATTGTTCAAATGGTTGGTCATGGAAGGGTGGTCTGCTTGAAAGAAGTAAAAGTTTTTTTGTTTTGGCCCGACCTGCATAACTCAAACCTCTTAGCAAATTTCCTTTCTTCTACTTAATGGTCATCCATGACGTAATAATCTTTCAATGTTTTCTGCTATTGATAAAGTGGTCGATGAATAGCTAGTTGAGTTGTTGAAAGGAGCTGATTGAGGTCGGCCTGAGATTGGAGTACCTTGTTTGAGCAACGTTCTTCAAAGTTGTAGAGAAGCTTTGATATATGATTACGTCAAAGGCTTTGTGCAAAAGAATGAGAGCTTTGAGTCCAAGTGGCTGATTGGGTCGGATGTGCCATCATAGTGCTTGAGTTGTTGCATCTTAAATTTAAAGGAAAGGGCTTGCCGGCTTGGCCATTACTTCTCTAATAAAGGAGGGATCAGTCAGGAGGTTGAGCTCATCAGGCGAGCTTGCCCTCCTGTAGAGCCTGATATGGTACTCCAAAGCTTAAATCCTAGGGTGGAGGTTTGTAGGCTCCACAGGGTTAAGGCCCAGGTTATTGGGTCTTGAGGGGGCTAGTCTATCATTGGGCTGGGTTTGGGCCCAAGGTGTGGGTTGGTCCAAGGGAGTTTTTTAGGGTTTATTATCCATATAATAAGGCACCGGTTCATGTGGTGCTGGTTTTATTTTGGTGGCCGTCATGGGGACGGGTTATATATAGTCATGTAACGATGATGATTATAGATGAATGAAAGAAACCCTTTTCTCCCTAGAATAAGCTATCCCTTCTCTTCCTCCTCTCTCTTTCTCACATATAGATGCCCTAGGTTTCTAGGGTTTTATTGCTGCCATCTCTGCCCTAGCCATCTTCTTGGAGCCGCCTCTCTCAAGAAGGAGAAGGAAGAAACCCTAGCAGTACCTTCTCTTGGGCAGCGTCTCTTGATTTTCTGGATCAGATCTGAAGGTTCACGTGAGGAAGAAGAGAGGCCACGACCCTCTCTTACAATCTTGGGGCGCAAGAAACCAAAGAAAATCCTAGTTGCTAATCAATCTGGGAAGATTACCAAGATCAAGATCCAAAATTCTGCTGCAGAATTTCAGCAGGGATATCATCTCGCTTCCGCATCTCCACACGACTTGGGGCTGGTCGAATGCGTGCTATGCTCCAAGGGTAGAAAGAGGACGATCCACTCTTCATTTGGTATCAGAGCCTCGGTGATTTGGTGGAGAAAAGATTGGATCTTGGGCGTTTCTTGGTAAGATATCAAACCAGAAATTTCTGCAGCAAGTTTAATTTTCTGTTTTTGTTGTGTGCATTGTTTCTTGGTTGGATATGGCATCTAGTAGCTTTAAATTCGATTTTGAAAAGTATGATGGCAAGGGGAACTTCACCCTATGGCAGCAAAGGGTGAAGGATTTATTGGTACAGCAAAGGATTTATAAGGTCTTGGTGAAACAAAGACCGGATAATGTAAGTCGTGAGGATTGGGAGGAGTTAGAGGAGATTGCATTTAGCACAATCAGGATGTGCTTGGCTGATCAAGTCTTGCCGGAGATTTGCACGCAGACCACGGCAAGGGGGCTTGGGAAACTTTAGAGAACACTTACATGGGAAAGAGCATGACAAACAAGTTGTGGTTGAAGAAACAGTTGTACAGCTTGAGAATGCCTGAGGGAGGAGATCTTGTGGCCCATATTCAGAAATTCAATCAAGTGTGCTCAGAGGTGATGAGCCTTGATGTGAAGATTGATGAAGAAGACAAGACCCTCATCTTGTTGTGTTCGCTACCCAGTTCCTATGATGGTCTGATTACAACCTTGGTGTATGGGAAGGAGACCCTGAATTATGAAGAGGTTGTGGGGGTGCTGAGATCAAACCAGCAAAGAGAAAAGATTCGCATGGGAAACTCTAACACAGAGGTACTTGCTGTGAATGAGAGGCAAGGAAGACCCTGGGAAAAGGTTAGAGGCAAGTCCAAAGGCAGATCTAAGTCTCGGGGCAAGCAGAAAGCATGGAAGTGTTACAAGTGTCATCAGATTGGTCACCTGAAGAGAAATTGCCCACTTCTGAAGAATGAGAAGGGGAAGGGCATTTCCAAAGGGAGGTTCAACCAGCAATGGTGGTGCAAATTCATCTGAAGACAGTGAAGATGATGTACTGGTAGTTTCAGATGGGACCAAGAAGTGTGATAGTTGTTGGACACTTGACTCAGCATGTTCTCACCATTATACTTCGCATAGGGAGTGGTTTGCAACTTATGAAGAATCTGATGGAGGGAGTGTATGCCTTGGTGATAATCATCCTTGTAAGGTTGCTGGAGTTGGAAGCATAAGGGTGAGGATGTATGATGGGGTTATAAGGACTTTGACCAATGTCAAACATGTCCCGGAGTTGAAGAAGAATCTAATTTCTTTGGGCTACCTGGAGAAGCATGGGTATGCTTTTGGAAGCCAGCCGGGGAGTGGATGTTTGAGGATAACCAAGGGTGCATTAGTGGTGATGAAAGGGAGAAGGTTGGAAAATAATCTCTATCAGATGGAAGGCTCAGTGGCCATAGATGGTGCAGAGGTGCTAGCAGCGGCACAGGAGGAACAGTTGGTCTATAAACTGTGGCACTATCGAATGGGACACATGAGTGATAAAGGGCTTATAGAACTCAGTAAAAGAGGTCTGATTCCAGTACTTAAGAAGGAGGACAATGACATCTGTGAGCCCTGTATTTATGGCAAACAACATAGGGTGAGATTTGCCAGCAGTTCCAAGCAGAGTGAAGGTATTCTGGAACTAGTTCACTCAGATGTATGGGGACCGGCCCCTGTGTCAGCCAGAGGTGGGGCTAAGTATTTTTTGACCTTCATTGATGACTACTCCAGGAAGGTATGGGTATATCTGATAAGAGAAAAATCAGAGGTATTTGCCCGGTTTAAAGCTTGGAGAGTTGGTGTTGAAAAGGAGACAGGAAAACCAGTGAAGTGTTTGAGATCTGACAATGGAGGGGAGTATACAAGCAATGAATTCAGAAGCTACTGTGAGGAAAATGGGATCCAACGCCATTACACAGTAAGGATGACTCCCCAGCAGAATGGTGTGGCAGAGAGGATGAATCGTACATTGACAGAGAAGGCTAGGTGTTTGAGGCTGCAGGCATCACTGCCCAAGGTCTTTTGGGGTGATGCAATTATGTTCTCTGGTTTTCTTGTTAACAGGTCCCCTAATAGAAAACTTGATGGAGGCATTCCAGAGGAGATCTGGAGTGGGAAGAAGGTGGAGCTTGGACACCTAAGGATTTTTGGTTGCCCAGCCTATGCACATGTGGAGGCAACTGAAAGGAGCAAGCTGGACCCAAAATCACAAAGGCTGATCTTCATCGGGTATCCACAGGGAGTTAAAGGCTATTTGCTATGGAGTTCAGATTCACAGAAGTGTATCATCAGTAGAGACATTATTTTTGATGAGAAGAGCATCTTGAAGAGGTCAGAGATTGCAGATGGAGCTGAAAAGGCTGAACAGGACAGCAGTGGACAGCATTGGCTGACAGGTGATGTACCTTCTACTTCTACTTCAAAACATGCTTCTTTTGAGGTGGAGTTTGGTATGAATGTTCCAATACATGTAAAGGATCAGCCAGAAGAGCCATCAATCCAAAAGGAGGTGCAGGTGGAGTCACACACTTCAGCTTTGAGAGATGATCAAAGGGGTGTGGCACTACACAAGGCAAAGCGTACCATCATCAAACCTGCTCGGTATCGCATTGATGACATGATTTCCTATGCTCTAATCACTGCAAATGAAGATCCAGAGACCTTCCAAGAAGCCATGGAAAGTTCAGAAAGAGACTCATGGATGCAGGCCATGATGGAGGAGATGGAGTCCCTGGAAAAGAACAAGACATGGCAGCTAGTGGATCTACCTAGAGATGCTCGGGCCATTGGTTCAAAATGGGTGTTCACAAAGAAGGAGGCACCTTCAGAGCAAGGTGGAGTCAGATACAAAGCAAGGCTTGTTGCTAAGGGGTTCTCACAGAGAGAGGGAGTGGACTACACAGAGGTATTCTCTCCAGTGGTACGTCATGCTTCAATTCGTGTGTTGTTATCTCTCGTAGCACAACATGGTATGGAGTTGCAGCAGATGGACGTGAAGACGGCTTTCTTACATGGGAGTCTAGAGGAGAGGATATACATGAAGCAACCAGAGGGTTTCAAGGAATCTGGATTGGAAGAAAAAGTGTGTCTACTAAAGAAATCGCTCTATGGTTTGAAGCAGTCACCCCGTCAGTGGTACAAAAGGTTTGACACTTTTATTTTGGGCCTTGGATTTTCTAGATGTGAACATGATACTTGTGTCTATGTGAAAGATGTGGATGAGGATGATGCACTGTATCTCCTTCTGTATGTGGATGATATGCTCATTGCCAGCAGGAGTGTTGAAGCAGTGAATGGACTGAAATATGCATTATCAACAGAATTTGAAATGAAGGATTTGGGGTCAGCTAGGAAGATACTTGGGATGGAAATTTACAGAGATAGGACCAAGGGAATTCTACACTTGTCATTGGGTGGATATATTCACAAGGTGTTGGAGAGGTTTGGGATGGATAAGGCCAAACCAGTTGGAACACCTTTGGCTAGTCACATGTCTCTTTCTAAGTTACAGAACCCCCAGACAGATGAAGAGAAAGAGTACATGGAGAGAGTTCCATATGCCAGTGCCGTGGGCAGCATTATGTATGCTATGGTGTGTTGCAGGCCTGACATAGCATATGCAGTGAGCCAGGTGAGCAGATTCATGGCGAACCCAGGAAGGAGCACTGGAAGGCACTCAAGTGGATTTTGAGGTACCTTCAGGGAACTCGTGGACTTGGTCTAATTTTTGGGCAGCAAGATGGATCTAAGGAGAAATCTAATATCCCAAGTAAGTCATTAGGTCCATTGGAAGGATTTGTGGATGCAAATTTTGCAGGTGATCTGGATACAAGAAGGTCTACCACAGGGTATGTGTTCAGCATGTATGGTGGATTAATTTCTTGGAGATCAACCCTTCAACCTATTACAGCTTTGTCTACAACAGAAGCTGAGTATATAGGGATTACAGAGGCTGCCAAGGAGGCTCTTTGGTTGAAGAGACTCATCATGGAAATGGGGGTGAAGCAGGGTACAGTATTGTTACACAGTGATAGTCAGAGTGCCCTGCAGTTGGCTCAGAACCCAATCTATCATGCACGCACAAAGCATATAGATGTGAGGTATCACAGGATCAGAGAATTGGTGGAAGAAGGTGAAGTGGAGCTGGTAAAAGTTCATACAAAGAAGAACCAGGCAGATGCACTTACGAAGACTCTTCCACGGGATAGCTTTCTCTCATGTGTGACACTGATGGGTCTGAGGGAATGTGCAGATTTTTCAGCAGCTTTGAAGCACCAAGGTGGAGATTGTAGAGCCTGGTGTGGTACTCCAAAGCTTAAATCCTAGGGTGGAGGTTTGTAGGCTCCACAGGGTTAAGGCCCAGGTTGTTGGGTCTTGAGGGGGCTAGTCTATCATTGGGCTGGGTTTGGGCCCAAGGTGTGGGTTGGTCCAAGGGAGTTTTTTAGGGTTTATTATCCATATAATAAGGCACCGGTTCATGTGTGGTGCTGGTTTTATTTTGGTGGCCGTCATGGGGACGGGTTATATATAGTCATGTAACGATGATGATTATAGATGAATGAAAGAAACCCTTTTCTCCCTAGAATAAGCTATCCCTTCTCTTCCTCCTCTCTTTCTCACATATAGATGCCCTAGGTTTCTAGGGTTTTATTGCTGCCATCTCTGCCCTAGCCATCTTCTTGGAGCCGCCTCTCTCAAGAAGGAGAAGGAAGAAACCCTAGCAGCACCTTCTTCTTGGGCAGCGTCTCTTGATTTTCTGGATCAGATCTGAAGGTTCACGTGAGGAAGAAGAGAGGCCACGACCCTCTCTTACAATCTTGGGGCGCAAGAAACCAAGAAAATCCTAGTTGCTAATCAATCTGGGAAGATTACCAAGATCAAGATCCAAAATTCTGCTGCAGAAATTTCAGCAGGGATATCATCTCGCTTCCGCATCTCCACACGACTTGGGGCTGGTCGAATGCGTGCTATGCTCCAAGGTAGAAAGAGGACGATCCACCCTTCATCTTCGAACTTAATACATCACCTTACTAATTCTCTGATCAATTTCTTCAAATCACTGCTTTATGTGTCTGACTAGTTAAAAGCATCCTCAAACTACTATGCTCATCTGAACTGAACAAGCGATCATGGAGTTTCTTATTTCGATTAAAGAGGCTGTTCAACTTTTAACTCTTGGATTTTGGGTTGATCATTAGACTCATCTGTAGGTTGGCCGAGTCTGGCTTCAAGATGGTCTCTTCGATTACCATCGGGCTAATCTCTCAGCCTAATTTGTTGAAATACAAGGGTTAGGACTATATTTGCTAGTGCGTTCGCCTTTTATCTCAAATCTTACATTTGCTTCTATGTATTAGGTCGAGCTGGCCTAGGAGAAACTAACAGTGGTGGAGCAGGATTGGCTGATGCTCTTATGGAGTCTTGAGAACTTGTTGGATCTTGGCATACTCCTAGTTGGGTTATGCTTGCTTCTTAATCTTTTCTCTTGAGCGGCATAGTTAGAGTGCTTCTATTCATTGTTTCCGTAGATGCAAATCTGTTGACGTCTTTTCTAATCTTCATGAAATTTCTTTTTTCTTGCACAATAGAGCACTACTCCAACCATCCACCCATCTTCCTCACTAGCTTTCGAACACTTAAACAGAAGAGGGTTAGGGGTCCCTAGACTTTTCCTTCAAGGAAAATCTTCTGACACTCAAGTCAACCAAAGGTGGATAAGGAAGAAAGCCTTAGGTGTTGGCACCCCCATCCTCCAGGGTACCGACAATAAACCTTGCGCACCTATGATAATCGAATAGAGTTCTATTAGCCTTTATGTAGCGCTCCATAAAGAGCTAGAAAACTTCAACAGATTATCACAAGCGGCAGATACTCAAAAATGCATTATGTTTAAAACTTTTTATCATCTGCTCAATTATATATGCACATCACTTAAATCAATATTTTTACATCATCCTGCTCAGACAATACTTTTATGTTATAATACATCATGTAGGTAAAGAATGCATATCTTTATGTTATAATACATCATGTATGGATTTTTATATTAATGAGTTATTTTTCAGTGAGAAGTTATTTATAAAGTATTTTAGTACTGATGTATATTATTGCAAGCATAAGCTAAATTATAAGTTATCTTATCTCATTTCAAAGGATGTATATTATTCAAAGAATAAGCTACATTTCAAGTTTTCTGGTATTATATTCTAAAGAGTATTATGTGTGTTTATTCTATGTTGATATGACATTATGGTTCTCTTTTTTTTCATGGTTAGATGGCTATTCAGTCACTAAGACTTAGGTCTCATCCCTCTATGATTTATATTTACTTCAGATCAGTGAGTCTCTTTGGCAGGATCAAAGGATAAGCGGGACCAGATCCTTAGCTGATGAAGCTTGCTTGGATGCAAGAGTGTATAGACGATAGCTGTATATATTGAGATAGTGTGGGGTGACATTTATATACATGCATATGTGTATGTGTATAGTGAGATTTTGTGATGTATCTTAGACTCTTTTGAAATGAATGAAAGACTTGTGTTTTAGAGAATATTATGAGTATAATGTTAGTATCGGTGATTATGCTATCGATTGTGAATGTGATCTTATAAACTGCATGAGGATGTCATGAAAAATATTATCCAAACAGGATGATACTTAGTGTTGATTTAATTTTTGTAGTGATATACATTTATTTATATGAGCAGATGATAACATTTTTTTATCAGGATGCATTTTTGAGTGTTTATCGCTTGTGATATTCCGTTGGAGTTTCATAGGTCTTTATGGAGTGCTACATAAAGGCTAGTAGAATCCCATCTGATTACCATAGGTGTGCAGGTTTTTATCGGTGGCTCCTTTAGGATAGGGGTGCCGACAATCTTCAAGCAATGCGCATTCAGAGTATCAATTTCCACAACATGAGATAAATTCTTACACCAGAATAGGAGGAGTAATCAAGTTATGAACCATCCACTTGGAGTTTTCTCATTTCGATGAAGATGATCCCAATGGATGGATCTATTGGGCGGAACAGTTCTTTAGATATAATTTACCCTCAAAGATTAGAAGGTTACAATAATTTCTTTTCACTTTGAAAAGGAAGCACTACAATGCACTACAGTAAAATAAACGAATGGCAACTCTTTTTTCCCAATGCTAGGGCAGAGCGTCGGGAATATACGCAGCTAGCCGATTCTTTTTAAAAGCGTCGGGAGGTAAGGGACTTAACGACGCTATTTAGCATCGAGATATTAAGCGTCGGGCCGGATACGAGACCCCCCCTCTTCTGATCTCCTTTTCCTTCCCCTCATCCCCCGCTGATCTTCATTCTCACTGCCCTAGCTTTGTTTCCTTCTTGTCCCCATCGATGGCCACTGCCTCGGAGCTCTACTGCCGACCTCGACATCTGCGAACGCGCAATCTCGAGCCCGCAACCCAAGCCTCAACTAGAACAAGTGTGGCCTCTCTCTTCCCCGGCCTAGCTAGGGCTCTCTCTTCCCCGGCCTTCTCTTCGACATTGCCCGTTTTCCCTCGGAGGTTCTTTCTCTCTCTCTCTCTCTAATTTTTTGTTTTTATTTTGGCTGAGTGTGCTCTAGGGTTTGCTGGTCGTTTATTGTGCTCAAAGATGTGGTTTCTAAAAAAAAAAACCTAGATTTTGGGGGGGGGGGGGGTGTTTGATCCTAAATATATGGTTCGTTATTGCTTATTCGGATGTTTTGAGGAAGGAAAAATGATGAGAAACAAAGAAGGAAGGCTTACAAGTGCTTACAGATTGTTCTCTCAATGTATCAGTGGAATTGTTTCAGATCTATTTGGAATCTTTTCTGATTTTAATTTCATCGATTCGTTTCTTATATTACTTATCAGGAAATTATCTTTCCCATTGCTCTGTTGGAATTAAGATTAGATCTGGCTGTTTTGTGTCTTTACTACTCTTAAGTGCATCTTTCAATACTTAACCATTTATTTTATATGAAGTTCTCATGATTAATGACTTGGGATTTCAGATCTCAAAACAGTGATAGGGATCTTAATGATCATTTCTGGGACTTGAGTTCTAGATCTTGTTATATTTGGCATACAGGCTGTTGTGAATTTTCTTAGAGATGAAAATAAATAATTTTCTTCGAATTCATACAGTTTCCAAAATTTTCATGGTATATACTTCATTTTTTGATGTAGTAGACTAATAGGGCTTGCCTTTATTGTTGCCTTGAGTAATTATGATCCCTTTTCCATGGTATCATTTTTTAGTGCAAGGGATTTATTTTTACCTCTGGATTGTGAAATCAGAAGAACATTCGTATGAAAATCACTTAACAGACAGACGTTGCATAGTAATTGATGATACGTTTTAGTAGATCTGGAAGCTGAACGATGTTCAAACCATGACGTGTAAGTGACTAATTATGGGAATTTGAAATGTTCTGTACTGGCAGTCCATATTTTACACAAGAGTAGACCTCATTAGTCTAAATTATTTTCATTCTCTCAGAACAGTTAACATTATTTATGCTTTTACATGCATTCTGAAAGAACTTGATTTATGAAGAAGTTGGAAACTTGGCTTGACATTTGTTGCTCTAAAAATTTGTTATATTCTGAGTTTACAGCTAAAGCAATTACCAGGGCTGACTGGATTATCAACCTGTCATTAAAAGAGAAATTAGGTGAAAATGTACCAGAATATCGTGCTGAACATTCTGGTCAATAAACTATAAATTCCAGATAGCTAGGTTGATAGATTTATTCCATCAGTGATCTACTTGAGCGATTTTTGGTAAATATTCTGCTATATTCCAGCTTGACACAATGTCCACTTCAGCTTCAATATTCTCTATATTGTCTGTAGCGCACATGGCACGGGCGGAACTACCCTTGGGCTACACTGGGCTGTAGCCCGGGTAGAAATTTAACAAAAAAAAATACTTGGTTCGGATGAACCAAGCTTATGGCTGTTGGGTTCCCCAGACTAATGCTTCGCTCCGGGTGAAGTGAAGCGCTTAGTCTTCCGGGAACCCCCATTCTGAAACGCTGCACTGTGATTAAATAGGGAGGATGAGGATCCTTCCTTCGTGCAGGCGCACTTCTGTCATCAGGTAATCCCTAGAGAGATAGAGACAGAGAGAGATAGAGACAGAGAGAGAGGTAGAGAGATAGAGAGAGAGAGAGATAGAGAGATAGAGACAGAGAGAGATTGAGCCTGAGAGAAATCTCAGAGTCAAAAATGTTCGGCCGGTCGACGTTTGGTTCAGGCCCGACGGCGTGCTCGCCGCCGCGCCGGGCCTGAGCCTTGGCCGGCGACCCCGCCGGCGCCGGGGGAGGCGTCCGGCGGGGTGGTGATAGAGAGAGAGGAGAGAGAGGGCCAATTGGCCCTCCTCTCGCGCGGTGGCGGAACCGGCTTCCGCCGGTTGGTTCGGGCCCGGCGGCGTGCTCGCCGCCTCGCCGGGCTCGAGGTTTGGCCTGTCGCCTCCACCGGCGCCGGGCGTGCGTCCGGTGGAGGTCCGGCCGGCCAAGGTGGCCGGCCGTGCCGCCGGCACAACTCCGTGCCGCGCGGGTGAGTAGAAGAAAATGAGAGAAATTGAGGGGAGAGAGGGATTGTGGCGGCCGGCCGCAGCGGCGGCCGGCTCTGGCCCGGCCACCGGCGGCCGGGCCGCCCTCAATTTGGCCGGCGGCGGCCCCGGCCGCCTGCTAGTTTCCCGTCCCCTGTTCGGTGAAACAGGGGATCGGGAGGTAAGAGCTGAGATGAACCGGGCCGGCTGGGCCGGCCGGTTCAGGCCTTTTGGGCCGTGCAGCATTGAATGTTTGGACTAGTTTTTGGGCCCTGTAACGGGCCGGGATTAGCATAAATTTTATATGGCTAGAATCTGGGTGAATTCTAGTTTCTTGGGGTATTTTCACTTTCCCAATTGGGTGTGTATAGAGGGAGATATTCGAGCCCGAAGTTGGGCCCGTGAACTAGTCTGGGTAGGATCTTAAGGGTCATTTTATTAATTAAATTTCCGTGAATTAATTATGTACATTGATCCTGTAGGTGCCCAGACATCTGATTAGTTGGTTCATCATTGGGATTTGTGTAGGAGGTAAGTAAGACTATTATGCAATTTAATTGTTTAATTAATAAATTGAATATATACAGTTTGCATGCATTTTATAAATTAACTGAATTCTCTATGTAGCATGGAACTGTGGATTTCAATTGAACAATTACATGATTGGTAATGATTTATTGATGTATATGCTAGAATTGTGATTGTGTTTATATTGAGGTGATTATATGCTTTTCCTTGTACTGTGCAAACCACTGTGAGATATTATGAGATACAGATGCATGATGCACATGTGATAAAAATGTTAAATAGATTTATATGTGTCGCCGCGGTTCTCCTTTACTATGGCCCCACACATTGTATATGTGTTCTGTATGATTTTTATGGCCACACACATTGGAGATGTATTCTGTTATGATATGGCCCCACATATTGTAGACATGTTCTGTATGATTTTTACGGCCTCACACACTGACGAGTGTATTCTGGCCCACATGTCTTACAATGTGTTCTGTATGATTTTTATGGCCATATACATCGTAGAGTGTGTTCTGTTATGGTTGGTTTTCACAATTATTGTCTCATTTGAACCGTATGTCAAAACTTTAAGACGCCTTGTGTGTCCGGCACGCGGCGGGTTGTCACCCTAGCCCAACATTTGGGTCCGGGGCGTGACAACGAACAATACCAGTACACCACCAGCCACTAGGTCCAGCACCACCGGTCCACCAATTGCATGCTCTGCAGACTGCAGTCAACTCCTCCTCCTCCAAGTGCAACTATTTAATTTGGTAATTTCATATCATGAAATTACTATATTGCAAGGAATCTTGTCTGTCTTGAATGTACATATGCATGAGAAATTTGAAGATTATTGTACTGAGAGCCATGACAGCGGAGTGAATTTAAAAGCTTCTGCAATTATGAACATGGTGATTTCCAATGTGTGTGTGACATAGCAGAGCAGAGCAGAGCATGACTATTGATTATGACATTGCTTTTGATTATAAATGGGTGCTTCTTTGTTATTGCTCTGCAGAAATCTGTAATAATACATATATTGTGACTGTAATCTAATCACACACACATATTGTATTTAATGGCCTCTTTTTTGTTACTGCCTACTCAATTTATAGAATTTTATATTTTAATTTTATAATTATGGATGATACATGTAATAGGTTGCTTGGGTTTTTCATTGAAATGGCAAGTCAAGAAAAAAAAGAAAGACACTTTTGTCATTCTTTAAACCAAGTGATGCTACATCAAGAGTGACAAGTGATACACCTTCATCACCATTGATTGCAAGCAAATCAAATACTAGCAATAATCCTCTTGGACCTCCTCAAAATTCTCAAAGCATTGGAATTGCTAGTGAGTCTCTTGAACGTGATCCAGGATTGCGTATGCCAATATGGAAGCATCTTCATAATGTCCGTGATGAAATCAGACGAGCTTATATAAAATTGGGACCATATCAACCCAAATTGCATAAGGATGAGTATCCGTCGTCTGCTTCCGGAAAACAACGTCGTCGATTTCAATCCTCTTGGTTTGAAGAATTTCCATGGTTAGAGTACTCTTTCTCTAAAGATGCTGCATTTTGTTTTCCATGTTTTCTTTTTGAAAAGAATTCATCTCCACAACATGCATTTACTGGAGACGGGTTTAGGAGTTGAAAAGAGTTAAAGAAGGGGGGAAATGTGCATTTTTGATACATGTTGGAGGCCCTACTTCTGTACACAATAATGCTGTGAGGGCAATTGATGATTTAATGGGTGTTAAACGACATATTGACAAAGTCATAAATGCTCAAACTTCAGAGGAGGTACGTAAGAACAGATTGCGCCTAACAGCAACGATTGAGAGTGTACGTTGGCTAAGCTTGCAAGCTTGTGCATTAAGAGGGCATGACGAATCACTAAACTCCAGTAATAGGGGTAATTTTATTGAGATGCTAAAACTCATGGGAAGATTGAATGTCAATATTGCAGACATTGTTTTGGAGAAAGCTCCAAAAAATGCAACATATACTTCACCAAAAATTCAGAAAGATATTTTGCACATTCTTGCTTCCAAAGTGCGGAGTAAAATTCGTGATGAGGTAGGAGATGCTAAGTTTTGCATTCTAGTTGATGAAGCAAAAGATGCATCAAATAAAGAACAGATGGCTATTGTGCTTCGATTTGTTAATATTCATGGTATGATATGTGAGCGTTTCTTTGACATTGTGAATGTTACAGATACATCAGCGTCAACACTTAAGCAAGAAATATCCGATGTTCTTACAAAATATAATTTGCACATTCAGAATATGCGAGGTCAGGGGTATGATGGTGCTAGTAACATGCGTGGTGCATTTAATGGTTTGCAGGCCTTGTTTCTTAGAGATTGTCCATATGCCTACTATGTGCATTGTTTTGATCATCGATTGCAACTAGCACTAGTTGGGGCTGCTGAGAAAGAACATACAATTTGGCTTTTCTTTTCAAAGCTAACTACTATTGTCAATCTAGTTAGTGCTTCTTCTAAGCGTCATGCAGAGTTAAAAACTGCTCAAGCCATTGAGATTGCTCGTTCTGTGGCTAGTGGAGAACGTGAGACTGGTAGAGGAATTAATCAGATTGGCAACTTGCAGAGAGCTGGAACTACCAGGTGGAGCTCTCACTTTGATTCTATTTGCAGCTTAATTGATATGTATAGTGCAACAATTAATGTACTTGAAAGCATTATGGATGAAGGTTCTTCCAACTCTATACGTGGGGAAGCTGCAGGTTCTCTAATGGTGATGAAGTCTTTTGATTTCTTATTTATCTTGCACTTAATGCATAGGCTTATGGGAGTTACTGATTTGCTTTGTCGGGCTTTGCAACACAAATCAGTTGATATCTTAAATGCCATGGATCTAGTCTCGACTACAAAATCATTGTTACAATCTTTGAGAGATGATGGCTTTGATATAATTCTTGAGCATGTTAGATCAGTTTGTAGACAATACGACATTGATGTGCCTGATATGAGTACTCATTATAAACAAGCATGTCGTTCTTCTCAGCAAAAAGATCCTATCTCAGTTCAACATCATTACCATAATGATGTATTTAATGCTTCAATTGATTTTCAGTTGGAAGAATTGAACACTAGATTCAATGATGATGCAGTTGAACTTTTAATATTAGGCTCTGCTTTGGATCCAAAAGACAACTTCAAATTGTTTAACATTGATCAAATTTGCAGTGTGGCTGCGAAATTTTACCCGAGTGATTTCACTGGACAAGACATGCACTTATTACGACTTCAGCTTGAACATTATAAGTTTGATGTGCTTCATCATGAAAAGTTTCGGAATTTGTCCACAATTTCTGAATTATGTCAACGACTAGTTGAGACAAACAAGTCATAACACTACAATATGATCGATCGGTTAATTCGTCTCCTGTTAACTCTACCTGTTTCTACAGCGACTACAGAGCGAGCATTTTCAGCTATGAAGCTAGTTAAAACTGTTATTCGTAATAAAATGGAAGAGGATTTTTTGAGAGATTCCATGATTATATACATTGAGAGAGAGCTTGCTGAAGATATTGACTCTGATGTAGTAATTGATGAATTTTATGTTCAAAAGAATCGTCGAGCACAACTTCAATAGTGTGAGTTCGCGTATTTTATAACTTTTCAGTATTATATTATATAATGAAATTTTCAATTGTGAATTATCTAGATGTCTTTATTTCTTGTCTTACTTCTCCACTTTATGGACAATGTGATTTGTCTACTTTGAATAGGTTTTGCATCAGTTTATTGGGAATAAAGAGGGTGGAGGCAAGGAATTGAAGCAAGAGTACTGAGAAGGAAATCATATGCATTTTGTTTAGAAGATCTTTTATAATGGATCTCACATGTTGTTCTTCTTAATTTATAGTTAATTTTGATATGTTTTTAAGTTGATACTTTATACAATTATTGTATACAATGAGTTTAAAGCATTTGTAATCTTGAAATTGGCTGATCAAACAGATTAATCTTGTTTTCATGAGTACTGATTGTTATAGATTATAGAGACTTGGTTGTGGAGTTATGAAATGAATATAGAAGTGTGTTTATTTTGTTTTATAGGTTTGAGTTCAATAAAATATAGGGGAGATGCTGTCCAATTTTTTTCAGGGCACAATCTCGAACCCTGAGCTTCCATGATCATAAGAGTTAATTTCGTTTCTTCCAGCCCGGGCGAATCTAAAATCCTAGGTCCGCCCCTGGCACATGGTCGTGGGTTTCGCCTGAATTCCTCCATAGTTATACCGTAACATGTAACTAGAACTTAATATGCTGAAATCCCAGTTTACCAATTGAAAGGAAACCAGTATCAAACATCTGTAGCGAGCAATGACATACCTTGTTTGTTGATTGTTTATTATTGAATTGTTGACTTGGATATTGACTTGGATGCAGATTAGGGTTGTGTTGGACATAAGTTTTCCATGCATACTTGTTCGATATGTTTCTGGAAATCAAAACTCGAAGGCTTGTCCATCCACCCTTTGCACTTCTCAACTTAAATCATATTGTGAAGTGTTTGCAGTCAAAATTATGTTTCCTTTTATCACATTACTATTTATTCTGACATATGCCTATGCTACTAAATGTTGAACACTTATGATGATGAAATACGTGCAGGATATTGGATAAAAGTTGGTTGTTTATCGATCATTTATCCTAAAATGGATAAAAGTTGGATAAATAAATCGAGAAATACCAAAGAATATTTAGATGGAGTTCGTGATTTCATTAAATTTAGTATGGATAAAAGTAATTTGAATGAAAAGATTTCATATTCGTGTCGACGATGTGTTAACAGTTCTTGTTTAGATCCACAAATCGTTGAAGAACATTCGATATTGAATGGTTTTGTAAGATGTTGGCCCAGATGGCAACCCAAGTGGGGGAGGGGGGGGTGAATTGGGTTCTTAAAAAAATTTGGCTCTTAAAAATAATTTCACAAATGATAGTGCAAAAAAATGCGCAATAAGTGTGGTGCTAAGAATGCAAAGTAGAGTATAAAGACTGAGTAGAGAGAAAGAGAGACAAGCACGGCAAACACAAAGATTTATAGTGGTTCGGTGTTTGCTACATCTACATCCACTCCCAAGCAACTCTTGGGCCCATACTATAATCTTTCAGATTACAGTCAAGTTGTTTTACAAGCTTACAACTCAAACTTGTTGTTTTATAATTGGATCACAACGAACCCAGCTTGTTTCATAAGTTCACCAGCACACAACCTAACACAAGCTACCTAGCTTACATGAGGCTAATCTGCCTCCCTAATTCAATCACTTGATTGAATCAATAACCAAATGTAATTAAAGTAAAGGTTACAATAGATATTTAACTCCTCAAATGAGCAAATAAAACAATATAAATGAGATAAAAATAGAAAAAGCCTGATTCTGAAGTTGGGCTTCTCTTCTTTTCTTCTTTTCCTCTTGGATGGTCTTCCTCAAGATAGGATTGAATCTTTGGAAGATTCGTTGGTGTATAGACTGTTGAGGAACTAGGGTTCTTTTCTTCTCTTTTTGGTTTGATGAAAATCCTTTAAAGTTGAATTTTGAATGCTTTGGATTTCTCTAAACTTTTTTGAACACTTGAGATTTCAAATCTGAAATTTTCCTCTTTGATTTTCAATTCTTTCTTTCTATTTTTTTTGCCTCTTTTCAAATGGTCGAAAACTCCTTTTTATAAATTCTTCTTAATCCATCTTTAGATAAAAATTAGCCATTAATTGTCCTTGTGAATGAGTTTAGCACAAAAAAGGAAAGGTCCATAAAAATCCGATGGAGAAAAGATAGCTATTGGAGTCGCTTCTAACACATTTGAAATTCACCTCTGTCAGCTCTAATCTGGCCTGGAGTCGGCTCTAAGATGAGATGCTCAAAATAGTAAAATCCATCCATCGTGGAGTCGGTTCTAACTTTCCGTGGGGTCGACACATCGCATGCTGGAGTCGGCTTTAATAAATGCGGGAGTCGGCTCTAAATGTACTCTGAAAAACCATTCTCTGTTTGTCAATTAGTGTCGGCTCTAATTCTCTGCAGGAGTTAGCTCTAGTTTGACGCAGAAAAGAGGTTCACTATTTTCATATTAGAGTCGGCTCTATTCTCTACAGGAGTCGGCTCTAATCCATGCTGAAAGTGTCAAACCGTTCCGATACGCTCTGGAGTCGGTTCTAATCCTTCTGGAGTCGGCTGTAATCCTTCTAGAGTCGGCTCTAATGTCTGAAACTTGACACTTGACATTAGAATTAGATTCAAACTTAATTTTTCTTGGATTTTGAATAATTAAATACTTTAAATTCCTAAAATATTTAATCAAAATCATTAGTAACTTAAGAGACATACTTATATGGTTTTTGTTATTCATCAAAATCAATAATTGGATCAACAATCTTCCTTTTTGATGATGACAAAAACATTGAGTATATACATAATCAATTGAAGCGTAAATGAAAATTTGAACAATTACTTTAGTTAAAGTGATAATAACAACTTCATTTCAACTATTCCAATAAATCAACAATGGTTCATACATTTTAAATTTCAAAACTCACTTCAAGTTATCAATTCAAGTACATTCTTACTAATTCAAATAAGCTCTTAATTCAACTCCCTCTGAGTAAAATAGCTCCCCCTATATATGTGCATACAACTTAAAGTTTATTTAAAAATTAAAAGATCATTTAAAGGTCCATATGCTTTAAAGGTCTATATGCATATACAACTCTCTCTTCCTTATTTGTTATCAACAAAAAGGTTAGAGAGCATAGGGTATTTCTTGCTCAGATTGGGATCAAAATAAGGATCAACCATCACAGAATCCATTCATTTTACAAAGATCAAAGCTGATTTCATTAAGTCATAACATTTCATACATTCCATTCATATTCATTGATCATATGAACTCAAGTCTTGTAAAGTAAATACAACATTTCAAACTTCATAACTAGAAGTCCTAAATACAAGCTAGTATCAAGAGTAAACTTAAAACAACAATAACATATTGTAACTTTCAAACTACCTAAGTACAATATATGAATCCTAAATTCTAAAGATAAGCTAGGATAGATTGGATAATTGGTTGGATTGGAGTTGATTGGATCAAGTGGCTTGGCTTGGCTTGGAACGGCAGGAAGGAAAGGGATCATTTAATTAGAAATGATCATTAGGATTCTCTTTAACTCTTCTAAAATTTCTCCCATCCCATCCTTTTGAGTTGTCATGAATTCATTCAATAGTCTCTCATAGTGGAAGCAGCTGAAACAATGTTTTCTTGAAGCTTCGCATTACATTTGGAATAAATATCTGAGTCACCATCAATATCTTTGATCTTGTCAAAAATGGTTTGTATCTCAGCCTTTAGCCCATCAGCTGAGATATTGGTTGATGTCTCAATCTTTTCGACCTTCTCTTCCAAGATGTAAATAAGTTGCTTAATACTCAAAAGTTGATTTCTCAAATCCTCTTTAATTTTTATTTCTTGCTTAGCCAATGCAGATTTCATTACCTCATTCATTTGCCTTAGCTAATCAGCAGTGAAAACAGAGAAAACAGGGGAAGATCCAGATGTTGCTGCCGATGGAGGTGCTGAAGAAGAACTCGGTCCAGGTGGAGCATATGAAGTTCTAGGGCAGACGAACCAACTGCTGAAGGCCCAGGGACCTCCTCAACAAATTCAACATTCGCTGCTTCAACTTCTCTGATTTCTCAGCCCCATCAGACTGTCTCTTTCTTTGTCATTGGCCATTCAACTTCCTAAAGTCCATGCGGTGAAGAGTGAAGACATTGTAGCAATCGGTGTGCCTTAACTTCTTCTATTGCTCATTCTCTAGAATGTTCACCCCTTGACTTCTAAAGACCAACGTCAAAATCATCCCATATGGTAAAGTGGACCTCTTCTTAGTCCCGGCCTCTGCCATGTATCCAATCATCATACCATCCAAATTCATTGGATGACCATTCATCACACAGTCCATTACTACAACATCTCTTTCAGACACATACTCAAATCTTTCGGTCTTGGAAAATAAAACTCTGCTGCAAATGTTGTGAAGGAGTCTCAATTCTAGACTCAATTGATTAGCCATAATTTCTTCAAAGTCAGTAACCTCTCTCTCCAACATTCTTGACAAAGCATTACATCTGTCACTGTGTTGATTGGCAGCCACTCCAACAACAAGAATTTCCAAACTATTGCCCAAGATTTCTGAAGTGATGTGGACTCGGGTGCCTCTTACATGACTAACCAATCCACCATCTCCTCTACCAACATTGTTATTAAACTTCTCACCAAAGCAGGATATGTGGGACATCAAGCGAGCAAAATCTTTCTCATCCCATATCCCTTAGCTGTCTACCAATAGCAAAGCCCTCAAAGTCAAGGAAATCGAAGTTTACCTTTCTTCCCATGGTTATTGCCTTGCCAGCCATAAAATCAACTTGTGGTAAAGGAGGGGTAGGGATTGCACTTGGAGTTGATGAGGAAGAGGTTGAAGGAGTGTTTGGTGAAGGTGGCCTCGCTGGATGTTGCATGGAGCATCTTCCGGTGTGACGGAGACACCAATGGTGGATGCACGACGTTTGGGGGCCATTGAGGTCAAGAAAGATGAGAATCAAAGTTGTTTGGAGGATTGAGAGGAGTGGAGAGAAATTAGGAACGATTTGGAGTCGGTTTGGCTTGGAGAAGGATCGGCTCTGCCCTAGATATATCAAAGGGGGACCACTTAGAGTCGTCTCTCGAAAAGTGAGATGTCGGCTCTAACTTGCTAACATAGTTAGTGCTCGAAATAGAGTTAGCTTTGACAGTAGCTAGAGTCGGCTCTAATGAGCAGATAGAGAGTCCAAATAATTAGAGTCGACTCCAACTCCAATAGAGTCAGCTCCACAATAGTTTTAGTAAAAAATAAAAATTTCAAGGACCTGAAATTAATCAAATTAAGCATCAAACTCTAAATAAATTTTCCTAAAAGCATGGGTGATCAAGGAATCAAACATCTAGATGATTTTCCTTAGAAACATAGGAAGATTTTAAAGAAAATTGATTAGAATCTATATAATCATTCTTAAGAGTTTCAAAACTATTCTAATGGATCACAAACTTCTAATTTTCCTCTAAGATAGCAAAATCTCTCTTCATTTAAGGATTTTGTAAATATATCAGCTAATTGTTCATCAGTACAAACACAACTAAGACAAACATCATTTTTAGCAACATGTTCTCTAATGAAATGATGTCTAATATCTATGTATTTGGTTCTTAAGTGTTGAATAGGATTCTTAGTCAAATTTATTGTACTAGTGTTGTCATATCTAATTGGAATTTTATCAAGTGTGATACCATAATCTTTAAGTTGTTACTTAATCCAAAGAATTTGAGCACAGCAACTTTCAGCTGTAAAATATTTAACTTTAATAGTTGATAATGCAACTGAATTTTGCTTCTTACTAAACCAAGAGATTAAGTTACTGCCTAAGAATTGGCATGTACCTGTTGGCCCAGATGGCAACCCAAGAGGGGGGGTGAATTGGGTTCTTAAAAAATTTAACTCTTTTAAAAACTATTTGCTTTGATATGAAAGAGCTTGAGTGCAAAATATAAATAAATGCTAATCACAACTAAATAAGATAGAGAGAGACAAAGAAACAAAGCGACAAACACAGAGATTTTATAGTGGTTCGGTGTATCCAACACCTACGTCCACTCCCAAGTATCACTTGGGTCCACACTATAATCCACTTGATTACAGTCGAGTTGTTTTACAAGCTCACAACTCAAAACTTATTGTTTCTCCCGGGATCACAACGAACCCAGTTAGTTTTTCGGGCTCACCAGCACACAACCCAACCACAAGCTATCCTTAGCTTGTACCGAGGTATACTACCTCCACTAATTCAATCCCTCAATTAGCAAATACAAATGGAGAATAAAGTTTTAAATACACAGGCTCCTCAAATGAGCAAATAAAAAAAATAAACAAGGATAAAAAGCCTATTTGAAGCTCTTTTGAATGTATCCAGTTGATGTAGGGCCTCCCAAGTGAATCAGCTGGGTAGGAGATTGTGGCCTCTCGATGGAGATTGATTGAGTCGAGGGTTGATGTCAAGAGGTTTGATAACTTGTAGGAAGGGGCAGCTTCCCGTTCGGCTGTGGACACCATTAAAAGGCGACGGGTCCCACTTGGGTGATGAATCATAGCGATAGGTCGTGGGAGACACCCAGAGTCCAGTTTGGTCATAAGCTGAATGAGAAATAAACCTTTGTTTGGGGATTGGCATTAGTCAAAGGGAGTGCTAACGGAACTTTGTTTTCTTTAACAGATGGTTAATGTCGATATGGATTAGCTCACAGTACAGTGGCCTAGGAGAATTCTAAGCCCTGAGATGACACGATGTTAGCACTCCTCCCTAGAGCGAGAATCAAAAATCTGAGTAGGATCAATACATGAGCATGTAGAAGATACCTCATGTAAGCTCTTGGTCTAACCTGGATTACTCTGTAGTGTCAGGTCTTGTCTGAGAGGCTTAGCTGAAGCTGCATCTGTTCCCGTTCAAGTTCTTGGTTCGAAACTCTGCGAGACTTTAGAGCTTGAGATGCCTCGAGCTCTTAATGCCAATTAAGAGTCTGGAGAGAAATTGTTTCACCTCATATAGCAACCCTTTATCATTGTTGCAAGTAGAATGTCAAATTTTGCTCCCACTAACCTTCTGGTATATACATTGATCCATGATGTTCTTTAGGAAGAGATCACATCATGAAATTTTAAATACCACTGACGTGAGGCTTGTTTCAATCCATATATGGATTTCTTAAGCTTGCAACCAAATGCTCACCATCACCAGAGGAAAATCCTTCATCATGTAAACCTCTTCCTCTAGATCTCCATTAAGGAATGCGGTCTTCACATCCATTTGATGTAACTCAAAATTGAGCTACCAATGCCATTATTGAGAGTCTTTCTTGGATACAGGAGAAAATGTCTCCGTGAAGTCGATTCCTTCCCTCTGAGTGAATCCTTTGGCAACGAGTCTTGCTTTATATCTCTCAATGTTGCCTTGTGAGTCTTTCTTTATGAAGATCCATCTACATCCAATGGCTTTTACACCATCAGGCAACTCAACAAGATCCCAGACTCGATTAGATGCCATAGATTCCATCTCGTCCTTCATGGCATTGAACCACAAGTTTGATTCCTTAGAACTCATGGCTTGTGAAAACGTTTCAGGATCATTTTCGGCTCCAATGTTATAGTCAGATTCATGTAGATACACAACATAATCACTAGGAATTGCTGATTTCTTTATTCTAGTTGATCTTCTTAATGTTGTCAATGACCTCTTGAGGAGTATCTTGCACAACTGATTGATGATCTTCTAGATTACCATCAGCTTGTGAAATCTCAATGACTGGTTGTTGGGCACTTAATTGAGTTTGAGGAGTGCTATAATAATAACCAATCCCTCACTTGAAGTGGAAGCTGGAATAACTGAATGATCTTTCTCAGAAGAAGCCAAATACTGAGATTGATCACTCCCACTGATCAAGTCATTCTCAAGAAATTTTGCATTTCTTGATTCCACAATCCTAGTGCTGTGAGATGGACAATAAAATCTATAACCCTTGGACTTCTCAGCATATCCAATAAAGTATCCACTAATGGTCCTTGGGTCTAGTTTCTTTTCTTGTGGATTATAGACTCTACTTCAGATGGGCATCCCCAAACACACTTGGTTTCCAACCTTTAAATAACTCAAATGGCATTTTGGAAACAGCCTTGGTTGGAACCCGATTCAATATATACGCAGCAGTTTTAAGAGCTTCAGTCAAGGATTTAGGTAAGTTAGAGCTGACAATCATGCTCCTTACCATGTCCAATAATGTCCGGTTTCTCCTTTCAGCTACACCATTTTGGTCAGGAGACCCTGGCATGGTGTATTGTGCAACAATTCCATTTTCTTCAAGAAACCGAGCAAACGGACCAGGTGCTTGTCCATTCTCAGTGTATCTACCATAATATTCTACCTCTATCTGACCTCACGAATTTGCTTGCCGCATTGTTTCTCTACTTCTGCCTTAAATACCTTAAAGGCATCTAATGCTTGTTCTTATTATGAAGTAGGTAGAGATACATATATCGTGAATAGTCATCAATAAATGAGATGAAGTATCTCTGACCATACGAATCCATATCTGGGCTACAGATATCCGTATGTATGATCTCCAGTATTTGAACTTCTCTTGGCACTTGGACTTGTTGGTTTGCTTTCCCTTTATGCAGTCCACACAAGTGTCAAAATCAGTAAAATCAAGAGTATCAAGTACTCCATCTTTACTAATCTTTTAATTCTCTCAATGGAGATATGACCTAATCTCCGATGCCACAAAATAGAGGAATTCTCATTTATAACACATCTTTCATACCAGTTTGGGCGTGCATCACATTATAGGTGGTATTATTTTTCTTTGGAAAAGATTGTCTGACAATGTACCATTCCCAATAAGCTTAGATTTATAAAATAAATCAACAGAGCTTTTATTAAAATTAAAGGAGATCCTGCTGGTACAAGCCTTGACACTGAAATCAAATTTTAGAGAAACTTGGAATATAAAATGTCTTTTCCAAATCCAAAACAAAACCAGAATGTAAAATAAGTCTGCACGTTCCAATTGCTTCCACATGTGAACCCATCTTGTTTCCTGAATAGAGCTTTGTTCACTTCCCAATGGTTTCCTTTGATTTAGAAAACCCTGCAAGGTATTTGAAACATGGATTGTAGAACCAGAATCAATCCACCATGTGTTATGACATATAACCAAATTGGATTCATGACATACGAATGAGGTTAGAGTACCTTTCTTGTCAAGCCAAGCTTTGAATTTGAGACAATCTTTCTTTATATGCTTCTTGCAAAAGAAGCACTTGGACTCCTTCTTGTCTTCTGTATTGGATACTTTATGGGAGCTTTAGTCTTTCTCTGACTAAATGTGCATTTCTAAAATCAGAACACACATGGTGAAGCATTAATTGACCATTTGTCCTTATGTGTATTGTAAGATTTTGAAGGGACTATATTGCTGTGGGAGTGAGAATAAAGTGCACCAAGAAAGATTCTGACATCTCAACCTCTAGGGATTTCAACTGAGCCCAATGTCCCTCATCTTCATGATGTGCTCACGCACACCTCCAACCTGAGCTTCATTGATGATAATTTTGTCATTAGGGTGCTAGCCATTGCCTTATCTGAAGACTCAAATTGTGCATCAATAGCCTTCAGAAGTTCCTTGACATTTTTGCACTCAGGAATTGAACCACGTATACTAGCAGAAATTTTAGTACGTATGAACATCATACTGAGGCGATTGGACCGTTCCCATCGTTCATACGCAGCAATCTCAGCCTGAGTGCTAGTAGATGTAACTGAATGTGGTTCATCCTTCCTGATAGCATAGTCAATATCCATGCACCCTAATGAAGAAGAATTCTCTCCTTCCATAATTTATAATTATCACCACTTAAATCGGGAATGTCACATTTCATATCAGAATATTAACAGGCAAAATAGCTGCATAAAAATAAAATCATGTTCATGTAATTGAATTTGAGGCATATAACTTGATGTCATGTTTACCAATGTAAACATGCAATAACATGAATCAATAACATACAATAACTACCTGTGGGCTAAGTTATTATACTCAAATAGACTCATTAGCTTATGATGTGACTAACAAATTATATTCCTTTCTTAATTCCTGTGGGTAATTAAGAAAATAATTTATTATCGCTCCTAATTATTATATTAGTGCAACAAAATTCCTATGGGATAAGATTCATTACATTAATATTAGTCACAATTAATGTCATCTAACCTTATGTGATCTTTGCAACTCAATATATAATTTTGATTAATCAAAGATGGTGTGGCTACTCCTTAATTAATCAACATCATATTGATCACATGACATTGAATTCCATTATATGCATATAGATTAACCAATTTAGCATGATTATTAGGTAGTGATCTTAATCAACGTAACATTTCCAAATCAAGATCTGAGTTAGTCAAATTGGCCAGGCCAGTGAAAGAGAAGTGGGGTCCCCCGTTGCTTTCCTTAGGTCAGTCAATGGAACCAATTAAGTAACCACAATCTCTTTACCTTTCTAGACACCAACTGACCAATCAGACCTTGAAAGGATTTGCACTGTGATTTTCACACTACCACCAAATTCATGCATAGATAAATCTAGTATGCAGAACAGAAGATAACATTTCAATATCTATTTAATGAATTTTGAAATTATCATCTTAAGAAAAATTTTTGTTAATTAAATACGTCCGGCTGTAGCTCATTATTCCCTTGGGCCAGTCTATGCAAAACACCGTAGGCATAGAGGCGTATTTTAATACAAAAATTTAAACTCAAGAAACAAATGATGAAATAAATCATGTTACAATTTAATAAAACATTAAACAGATAATAAATGTATTTAAAATTCAACCAATCCAGATTTTAAATCCCGTGAGAGAACGGAAAGACCATAAGCGAGAAAAGCAAAAACCAAAAGTTTTCTCTCTTTTTTAATATGTCACCGCATGTGGTTATGGAAGCCACGTTTCCGCTGCATTCTTTTCTTTAGTTTTTCTTTTCTTTAATGCTACGTTTCTTTTCTCTTCCTTTCTTTAATGCTATCTCTTTAATACCAGAAAGAAATCCGGGAAACCTTTAATGCCAAAAGAAATCTTTAATAAAGAAAGAGGCCACTTTGTTTCCGCAAAAATCGGAATCTGAGATAGGTTTGATAGTTTCTGCTCAATTCCGTGAACAAAATCAGAACTGAGCAAAAATCGAAACCTGAGATCCAAAAACTGAAAACAAAACACGCGGCATAAATTGCTTGAAAAGAGAAACTTGGATAGAAATACTCACAAAATAAGGCAGAGGTTTAAAAAGCTCTGATACCAAATGTAAGACTTAATTTAAATATATTGATCACGATATCAATATATTTATTATGATCGATAATTACCTCCAGCCATTATTATTAATGGTCTATCCGATGAGGGTAAGGAATTCGATCTTCCTTGAATCAGCTGCATGGGATCTTGATCTTCCTTTCTTTAGGGATCTCGATCTTCCTCCTTCGATTGATCTTGATTGATTTTCCTCCTCTCGATGGATCTTGATTGAGGTCTCTAATCAACGAGCCATCGCATTCTGATGGTGTATGCCCTCAGGATGGCTCTTGATCAGGGACTCAATGCCAATGCCTCCGCTTATTAGGTTTTTCTTTCGATAACTATGTTCAAAACCTTAGGAAGGGTTCCTTTTTATACTCAATTCCTTCACCGCATGCTCCCATCAAGCAAGCGTTCAAATATTAAGGGGGGGGCTGTTATCACTTCTTAATTGGAGAAACGCTAGTTAATAAAATAAGGACCATTAAAAGGCGACGGGTTATTACAAGATTGAATCAGGGCCTCAGCTCAGATTCTTCACAGAAATTTGCAGTTGAGAAGTTGAGGATTTGAGGCTTTTGCTTTCTTTCTTCTAATGATGGAAATCTCCTTGATTTGAACTTGAGAACTTATGGATTTCTCTTGAAGCTTTCTGGGGTTGATGGGTTTGAGCTTTGAGTCTTTCCTCTTTGATTTCTTCCTCAAGATTTTTTGGATTTTTCAATCTATTTTTCTCTCCTTTTTTTTTTGCTCTATTCTTTGTTTTTCAAACGGACGATTTTTCCTTTTTATAGATCTCTTAATCAGGTTTAGGTGGGAAATATAGCTGTTGTGAGATGCTTGGATCTTTCTACACAAAGAAAATAGCTGTTAGAGGTTAGGTAAAAAGAAATCTTACCGTTGGAGTCCGTTCTGACAAATAAAAATCCGTTCCTGACAGGTTGGAGTTGGCTCCAACTTTTCAAGTGTTGGCTCCAAATCGGGTATCCAAAAATAGCAAATAAAAAGTTGTTGAGGAGTCATCTCGAGAAGTTAAGTGTCGGCTCGTTGCTTTCGGGAGTCGGCTCCGAAATTTGAAAGTGTCAGCTCCAGAAATGTCCATAAAAGCAAGCTCTCTATTATCAGGTTAGAGTCGGCTCCAGAAACTCAGGTTTCGGCTCCCGAATTATGGATGTCGGCTCCAAAAACTGAAACAAATACACTTCTCTGTATCTCAGGTTGGAGTCGGCTCAAAACTCTGGGTGTCGACTCTAGACCATGCCAAAATTCAGAAATCTTTGATACGCCTTGGGGTCGGCTCCTGACTATTTGGGTGTCGACTCCAAGCTCTGAACTTTAAAAAATTCTTTTAAAATTTGATTCAAAACTTATTTTTTTATTCCTTTTGATTGATCAAACATTTTTTATCCCTGTAACACTTGTTAAATCTATTAGAAATATAGTGAATATACTCATGTCTTTTATTAATTATTAAAATTAATAATTGGGTCAATAGTACCACTCATACTTTTTTGATCTAGTTTACAACCAGCAAAATCAGAATCAGAATATGCAATTAGATTAAATGGTGAGTTTCTAGAATACCATAATCCTATATTTTTTGTTTCACTTAAGTATCTAAGAATCCTTTATACAGCAATTAAGTGAGATTCTTTAGGATCAGATTGATATCTAGCACATAGACATACAACAAACATAATATCAGGTCTACTAGTTGTTAAGTAAAGTAAAGAACCAATCATACCTCTATAAGGCTTTTGATATACTTTCTTACCATCTTCATCTTTATTGAGTTTGCATGAAGGACTCATTGATATACCAAGAGGTTTAACAATTTTCATACCAAACTTCTTAAGAATTTTCTTTGTGTATTTTGTTTGGTTAATGAAAATTTCCTCTTTTTGTTTGATTTGAAGTCAAAGGAAGAAATCAGTTCTCACATCATGCTCATTCAAATTCTCTCTGCATTAACTTTGTAAAATCTTGACAAAGAAGATTGTTAGTAGCACCAAATACTATATCATCAACATAAATTTATACCACTAATAAATCTTTTTTTTTTTTCAAAATAAGGTTTTATTAATATTACCTTTAGAAAAATTATTTTCAATCAAAAATTTACTAAGCCTATAATACCAAGCTCTAGGTGCTTGCTTTAAACCATAAAGTGTATTGTGTAGTTTAAAAACATAATTTAAAATTTATGATCCTCAAACCCAGTTGTTGTTCAACATAAACTTCATCATTTATAAAACTATTTAAAAATACACTTTTAACATCCATCTAAAATTAATTAATATTCATGCAACATACAAATGCAACTAATAACCTTATGGCTTCTAATCTAGCAATGGTGCTAAGGTTTTATCAAAATCGATACCTTCTTCCTGATTATATTCCTTTGCAACTAATCTAGCCTTATTTCTAATAACAATACCATCTTCATCTAATTTTTTTTCTAAATACTCATTTGGATCCTATAACTGGATAATCTTTGGATCTATCAACTAAGGTCCATACCTTATTCCTTGTGAACTGATTTAATTCCTCTTGCATAGCTAACATCTAGTAATTATCCTTTTCAGCTTGTTCAATAGTTTTAGGCTCTATATGGGACACAAATGAAAGATGATTATTGATATTTCTCATGGATGATCTAGTTTTTACATCTTGAGATGGATCACCTATGATTAGGTCCTTTGGATGATCATAAGCATATCTCCAATCTCTTGATAGATCTATATCATTACGAGTAGTATTAACATCACTATCATCCTTAGGTGAGTCAACATCCTTAGCTTCAGATTCATGATATGAAGATACATCAACATTCAACTTTTCAAAATCTCTTCCAAGTATATTAGTATTTCCTCATCATCTTTCTTTTCTGAACTTGATGCTAAAGACTCATTAAATATTAAATGGATTGACTTTTTTACAATCAAATACTTCTTATTGAATATTTATATATCTTGCTAGATGTAGAATAACCTAAGAAAATATCTTTATTTGATTTAGCATCAAACTTTTTTAGATCATCCTTCCATTATTATGAATGAAACATCTATAACCAAATGCATGAAAGTAGCTAATATTTGGTTATTTATCATGCCATAGTTCATAGGGAGTTTTTTAAGAATGGGTCTAATCAAGGCTCTATTTAGGATGTAACATGCTGTGTTATAGCTTTCGCCCATAAGTATTTTGGGAGTTGGGTTTCATATAGTATGGTACGGGCCATGTCTTCTAGAGCTTATTTTTTCTTTCTACCATCCCATTCTGTTGAGGTGTCATAGGAGTTAAAAAATTATGTCATTTTTAATGTAAAAATCTTTAAATAAATAATTTTAAATTTAGTTCCATGATCACTTCTAAGAGATACTATGGTAGTATTTTTCTCATTTGTGACTTTCTTGAAAAATTTTAAAAATATCAAGAAAGTCTCATCTTTGTGAGCTAAAATTAATACCCAAGTGAATCTAAAGTTATCATCTACTATTATAAGATATATTTCTTTCCTTCTAGACTAGTGATTCTAGTATGTCCAAAAAGATCCATGTGTAGTAGCTCGAGTGATCTAGAAGTGAAAATAATATTTTTAGATTTGAAAGAATTCCTAGTTTATTTTTCAAATTAACATGCATCACAAAGTCTATTGTTTTCAAAATCTAATTTTGGAAGACCTTTAACCAAATCCATTCTAAGCAATTTTAAAATTAAGTGTGTGCTTGCATGACCTAATCTACGATGCTATAGCCATCCAATCTTATTTACCTTAGCATTATCAGCAATTAGGCAATGGTTACTTGTAGATGAATTATCCAAGTCAATTAAGTATGTATTATCATTTCTATTTTTAACAAAGATAATGCTATTGTCAATGGGATTCGATACTGTGCAGATAGATGCTTCAAAGAAAATTTTGAAATCTTTATCGCATAGTTGGCTAATGCTAATCAAGTTATATTTTAAACCATCAACATATAGAATATTTTAATAAAAATGGATGGAGTGATCTGAATTTTACCAATACTCATGATGTGACCTTGACCATTATCTTCAAAGGTCACCACTCCACCTTTTTGGCTTCAAGGTTGATGAATTGATCTTTGTTACTCGTCATGCATTTTGAGCAGCCGCTATCAAGATACCATTTTTAAATCTTTGGCTGCAAGATATGCCTGCAAAGCAATCATATCTTATGTTTCGATACCCAATCCTTCTTGGGTTCTTCATGGTTAGTAGCAACAAATATTGTTCCTTTTGGAATTCAAATCATTTTACCTTTATAATCAGCATTTAAATGAGATATTTTATATAGCATACATAAGATTTATGCCCTTTCTTGTCACAACAAAAAAAAATATTATTTTTAATAGATTTTTTTACAAAAAATTGTTCACTAATTTTTGTTTCTTATGTGTTTTGTAACCCAAATCAGCATTATCAAAAATAGCTCTTTGATTATTCAAAAGTAAATTCAGTCTTTCTAAGCTATAAGTGAATTTATCAATAATGTTCATATATTTTTCAACTTCCTTTTTAAAATTAGATTTTCTGCAGAAATCATTTCTTTTTCTTTTACCAAATCTTGCTTTTCTAATTTTATCTTTTCAAATTCAATGACAAATTCAATTTTCTTTTTGAGAAGATTTTAATTTTTTATTTTTAAAACCTTGTTCTTTTTTCTCAAAATTTTAAATTCATTCATCAATATTTCATTGAAGGCATCATAAAGTTCATCAATGTAAAATCATACATGGGGGTTTCAGAATTTACCTCATCTTCTTTGTTTGCCATAAGACATATGTTAGCAACTTCTTTCTGTTCACTTCAGATGAAGATTCATCACTATCGCTCCATGTTACGACGTATGCTTTTTTTTCTTTCTAAATCCCTTTTGAGTTGAGGATATTTCAATTTATAATGTTCGAGCTTTTGTATTCATAGCATATCACGGGATCTTTCTTTTTTTTCTTTTTTTTTTAATCTCTTTCCATCTTGATACCAATTTCTCTTTTATGGAATGGCCTCATTCTTTGCATAATTTTTTGAATTTTTTGCAAGGAGAGCGGTGTCATCGACGTCTTCATTTTCTTCACTGCTGCTTGTTTCCTTTTTAGCAACCTTTAGTGCAATAGTCCTCTTTTTTTCACATCCTCTTCTTGATGTTACTTCATCGTGAGTTCATGGGTCATGAGTGATCCAAGGAGCTTCTCTAAAGATAAGGTGTTGAGATCTTTGGTTTTTTGGATTGCTACCACTTTAGCTTTCCATGCTCTTGGAAAGGGACCTAAGAATTTTTTGAACAAGTTCAGAATTAGTATAGGTCTTTCAAAGACTCTTCAATCCATTCACTATATTAGTAAATCTAGTATACATGCATGTGATGGACTCATTTTGATCCATGTTAAGAGTTCATATTTATGCACAAGAATGTTAATCTTAGACTCTTTAATTTGGTTGGTACCCTCATGGATAACTTTCAACCGATCCCATATCTCCTTGACTGAGATGCAAGTGGATATTTATTAAATTCATTTGCATCAAAGGAGAAGTATAGGACATTCATTGCCTTGGCATTAAGCTGAGCCATTTTTTATCATTTTATTCAATCCCTTTCAGGCTTGGGAATAATGGATCCATCGACTATGTGTGTGGGAGTGCTAGAACCATTGATAATAACATCCATAAATCATAGTCTAAAGCTTGAATTAATATCCTCATTCTAGCTTTCCAATATGAATAATTTATGCCATTAAACAAAGGTGGATGATTTATGGATTATCCCTCAAAAAAAGAAGAACAGCTTGAGCTGCCATTTAGATCTTTAGCTCTTGATTTTTAGATCAAGAAAGGATGAGCACAAGCACTGATACTAATTATTGGCCCAGATGGTAACCCAAGAGGGAGGGGGGGTCAATTGGGTTCTTAAAAAATTTTATCTCTTAAAAATAATTTTATAAATGATAGTGCACAAGAAAATGTGCAATAAGTGTGGTGTTAAGAATGCAAAGCAGAATATAAAGACAGAGTAGAGAGAAAGAGAGACAAGCATGACAAACACAAAGATTTATAGTGGTTCTGTGTTAGCTATACCTACATCCACTCCCAAGCAACTCTTGAGCCCACACTATAATCTTCCAGATTACAGTCAAGTTGTTTTACAAGCTCACAACATAAACTTATTGTTTTACAACGGGATCACAATGAACCCAGCCAATTTTTACAGGCTCACCAGTACACAACCTAACACAAGCTACCTAGCATGCACAAGGCTAATCTGCCTCCCTAATTCGATCACTAGATTGAATCAATAACCAAATGTAATCAGAGTAAAGGTTATAACAGATATTCAGCTCCTCAAATGAGCAAATAAAACAATATAAATAAGATAGAAATAGAAGAGCATGATTTCTAAAGTTGGGCTTTTCTTCTTTTCCTCTTGGATGATCTTCCTTAAGATAGGATTGAATCTTTGAAAGATTCATTGGTATAGAGGCTGTTGAAGAACTAGGGCTCTTTTCTTCTCTTTTTGTTTTGATGGAAATCCTTCAAAGTTGGCTTTTCAATGCTTTGGATTTATCTAAACTCTTTTTTGAACACTTGAGATTTCAAATCTGAACTTTTTCTCTTTGATTTTCAATTCTTTCTTTCTATTTTTTGCCTCTTTTCAAATGGTCGGAAGCTCCTTTTTATAAATTCCTTTTAATCCATCTTTAAATAAAACTAGCCATTAATTTTCCTTGTGGATGAGTTTAGCACAAAAAAGAAAAGTTTTGTAAAAATCTGTTGAAGAAAAGATAGCCATTGGAGTCTCTTCTGACACATCTGAAATTTGCCTCTAAAAGATTAGAGTCGGCTCTAATCTGACCCGAAATTGCCTCTAAGTCGGATGCTCAAAATGGTAATATTCATTTGTTGCGAAGTTGGCTCTAACTTTCTGTGGGGTTGACACATCGCGTGTTGGAGTTGGCTCTAACAAATGTGGGAGTCGGCTCTAAATGTGCCTAAAAAATCATTCTCTGTTTATCAATTAGAGTCAGCTCTAATTCACTGTAGGAGTCAACTCTAATTTGATGTAGAAAAGAGGTTCACTATTTTTAGATTAGAGTCGGCTCAATCTCTGCAGGAGTCGTTTCTAATCCATGCCAAAGTGTCAAACCATTTCGATATACTCTGGAGTCAGCTCTAATCCTTCTAGAGTCGGCTCTAATGTCTGAAACTTGACACTTGACATTAGAATTAGATTCAAACTCAAATTTTTTTGGATTTTGAATAATTAAATACTTTAAATTTTTGAAACATTTAATCAAAATCATTAGTAACTTAAGAGATATACTCATATGGTTTTTGTTATTATCAAAATCAATAATTGGGTCAATAATCTTTCCTTTTTTGATGATGACAAAAATATTGAGTATATGCATAACCAATTGAAGCATAAATGACAATTTGAACAATTACTTCATTAAAGTGATAATAACAACTTCATTTCAACTGTTCCAATAAATCAACAATGATTCATACATTTCAAATTTTAAAACTCGCTTCAAGTTATCAATTCAAATGCATTCTTACTAATTCAAATAAGCTCTTAATTCAACTCCCCTGAGTAAAATAGCTTCCCCTATATATGTGCATACAACTTAAAGTTCATTTAAAAATTAAAAGATCATTTAAAGGTCCATATGCTTTAAGGTCTATGTGCATATACAACTCTCTCTCTCTCTCTCTCCTTATTTGTTATCAACAAAAAGGTTAAGAGAGCATAGGACAGTCCTTGCTCAGATTGGGATACAAATCATTCAAAATAAGAATCAACCATCACAAAATCCATTCATTTTACAAATATCAAAGCTGATTTCATTAAGTCATAACATTTTATACGTTCCATTCATATTCATTGATTATATGAACTCAAGTCTGTAAAGTAAATACAACATTTCAAACTTTATAACTAGAAGTCCTAAATACAAGCTAGTATCAAAAGTAAACTTAAAACAACAATAAAATATTGTAACTTTCAAAACTATCTAAGTTCAATATATGAAATCCTAAATTTTAAAGATAAGCTAAGATAGATTGGATAATTGGTTGGATTGGAGTTGATTGGATTAAGTGGCTTGGCTTGGTTGGAACAACATGAAGGAAAGGGATCATTCAAATAGAAATGATCATTAGGATTTTCTTTAACTATTCTAAAATTTCTCCCATTCCATCCTTTTGAGTTGTCATGAATTTATTCAATAGGATTCTTAGTCAAATTTATTGCACTAGCGTTGTCACATCTAATTAGAATTTTATCAAGTGTGATACCATAATCCTCAAGTTATCACTTAATTTAAAGGATTTGAGCATAACAACTTTCAGCTGCAACATATTCAACTTCAGTAGTTGATAATTGAACTGAATTTTGCTTCTTGCTAAGCCAGAAGATTAAGTTACTGCCTAAGAATTGGCATGCACCATTCATGCTTTTTTATCTAGTTTATAACCAGCAAAATCATAATCAGAATATGCAATTAGATTAAATGGTGAGTTTCTAGAATACTATAATCCTATATTTTTTGTTTCACTTAAGTATCTAAGAATCCTTTATACAGCAATTAAGTGAGATTCTTTAGGATCATATTGATATTTAGCACATAGACATACACAAACATAATATCAGGTCTACTGATTGTTAAGTAAAGTAAAGAACCAATCATATCTCTATAAAGCTTTTGATATACTTTCTTACCATCTTCATCTTATTGAGTTTGCATGAAGGACTCATTGGCGTACCAAAAGGTTTAACAATTTTCATACCAAACTTCTTAAGAATTTTCTTTGTGTATTTTGTTTGGTTAATAAAAATTTTCTCTCTTTTTGTTTGATTTGAAGTCAAAGGAAGAAATTCAGTTCTCACATCATGCTCATTTCAAATTCTTCCTGCATTAACTTGCAAAATCTTGACAAAGAAGATTGTTAGTAGCACCAAATACTATATCATCAACATAAATTTATACTACTAATAAATCTTTTTTTTTCTTTTAAAAATAGGGTTTTATCAATATTGCCTCTAGAAAAATTATTTTCAATCAAAAATTTACTAAGCCTATCATACCAAGCTCTAGGTGCTTACTTTAAACCATAAAGTGCTTTATGTAGTTTAAAAACATAATTTAAAAATTTATGATCCTCAAAATAGGTGGTTGTTCAACATAAACTTTATGATTTATAAAACTATTTAAAATACACTTTTAACTAGAGGTGGGCACTGGCCATGCCTGGCACGGCACAGCACAGGCCCATCAGGCCGCACCTCCAAACGGGCCGTGCCAAGCACAGCCTGTTAGGAAAAAAATTGGCCCGGCACGGCACATGGCCCACGTGACGTGCCGGGCAAGGCACGGCCCATCAGGGCCATGCCAGAGGCCCAGATGGTTCCCCAACCCCAATCCCCTATTTTTTTTCTTTCTTTTCCATTCCCCTAGTTCACCCGAACCAGGGGCGCTCGTGCCGGTAGCTAGGATCGCCACCGGCCTCTCCCCAGGGCTACTCGGCCATCGGCGACCTACCTAGAGCCGGCTGCCATTGCGGCCTTCCTTTCCCTCTCTCTCTTTCTCTCTCTTTCTCTTTCGTTCTCCCGCGATGCCATTACTATGCCGATGGCGACTGGTCACCACCGGCCAGCCAGACCATCACGGATGCTTGCCCGGCATCGGTGGGGGTCGCCGGTCGCCTCCTAAGCCAGTGAGGCGGTAGGCATGCCATCGGGCCTGGACCAATGTGGGAACCAGTTTGGCTCCTACCGAGGAGAAGGGCGGCCTTGGCCCTCTCCTCTCTCCCATGCTTGGTCCCCCACCAGACGCTCGCTCAGTCCTCCATCGGATGCTCATCCGGTGCCGATGGGGGTCATCGGCCGCCTCCTAGGTCTGGCGAGGTAGCAGGCACACCGTTGGGCTTGGACCAATGCGGGAGCTGAACCGGCTCCCACCCAGGAGAAGGGCCACCTTGGCTCTCTCCTCCTCTCTCTCCATGGCGGGCCGTGCCATGCCGAGCCGGTGAGCCAGATTTTTTGAGCCATGTTCAGCTCCCACCTAGGAGAAGGGCCACCTTGGCCCTCTCCTCCTCTCTCTCCCTGGCGGGCCATGCCATGCCAAGCCGGTGAGCCAAATTTTTTGAGCCCAGCACGACACGGCTACAGTACCATACCGTGCCAAGCACGGTTCGATTCGTGTCGGGTCATGCCGGCCCATGGACGGCATGGCCCGATGCCTATCTCTACTTTTAACATCGTCTAAAATAAATTAATATTTATGCAACATGCAAATACAAGTAATAACCTTATGGCTTTTAATCTAGCAACTGGTGCAAAGGTTTCATCAAAATTGATACCTTCTTCCTGATTATATCCTTTGCAACTAGTCTAGCCTTATTTCTAATAACAATGTCATCTTCATCTAATTTATTTCTAAATACCCATTTGGATCCTATAACTAGATAATTTTTGGGTCTATCAACTAAGGTACATACCTTATTCCTTATGAACCGATTTAATTCCTCTTGCATAGCTAACATCTAGTAATTATCCTTTTCAGCTTCTGCAATAGTTTTAGGCTCTATATGGGACACAAATGCAAGATGATTATTGATATTTCTTATGGATGATTTAGTTCTTACACCTTGAGATGGATCACCTATGATTAGGTCCTTTGGATGACCATAAGCATATCTCCAATCTCTGGATAGTTCTATATCATTACGAGTAGTATCAACATCACCATCATTCTTAGGTGAGTTAACATCCTTAGCTTCATGTTCATGATCTGAAGATACATCAACATTCAACTTTTCAAAATCTCTTCCAAGTATTTTAGTATATATCTTCTCATCATCTTTCTTTTGAACTTGATGCTAAAGTCTCATCAAATATTACATGGATTGACTCTTCTACAATCAAATACTTCTTATTGAACGCTCTATATGCCTCGCTAGATATAGAATAACCTAAGAAAATACCTTCATCTAACTTAGCATCAAACTTTTCTAAATTATCCTTTCCATTATTATGAATGAAACATGTACAACCAAATGCATGAAAGTAGCTAATATTTGGTTTCCGATCATACCATAGTTCATAGTGAGTTTTCTTAAGAATGGTCTAATTAAGGCTCTATTTAGGATGTAACATGCTATGTTTATAGCTTTCGCCCAGAAGTATTTTGGGAGTTGGCTTTCATATAGCATGGTATGGGCCATGTCTTCTAGAGCCTATTTTTTCTTTCTACCATCCCATTCTGTAGAGGTGTCATAGGAGCTAAAAAATATGATGGATGCCATTTTCAATGCAAAAATCTTTAAATAAATAATTTTTAAATTCAGTTCCATGATCACTTCTAAAAGATACTATGGTAGTGTTTTTCTCATTTGTGACTATCTTGAATAATTTTAGAAATATCGAGAAAGTTTATCTTTGTGAGCTAAAAATAAAACCCAAGTGAATCTAAAGTTATCATCTACTATCACAAGACCATATTTTGTTTCTCCTAAACTAATGATTCTAGTAGGTCCAAAAAGGTTCATGTGTAGTAGCTCGAGTAGATTAGAAGTAAAAATAATATTTTTAGATATGAAAGAATTCCTAGTTTATTTTCCAAATTGACATGCATCACAAACTCTATTGTTTTCAAAATCTAATTTGGAAGACCTTTAACCAAATCCATTCTAAGTAATTTTAAAATTAAGTGTATGCTTGCATGACCTAATCTACGATGCCATAGTCACCCAATCTCATTTACCTTAGCATTATCAGCAATTAGGCAATAGTTACTTGTAGATAAATTATCTAAGTCAATTAATTATACATTGTCATTTCTATTTTCAACAAAGATAATGCTATTGTCAATGGGATTCGATACTGTACAAATAGATGCTTCAAAGAAAACTTTAAAATCTTTATCGCATAGTTGGCTAATGCTAATCAAGTTATATTTTAAACTATCAATATATAGAATATTTTTAATAAAAGTGGATGGAGTGATCTAAATTTTACCAATGCCTATGATGTGACCTTAACCATTATCTCCAAAGGTCACCACTCCATCTCTTTTGGCTTCAAGAGTGATGAATTAATTTTTGTTACCCATCATACGTCTTGAGCAGTCGCTATCAAGATACCATTTTCTTTTTAAATTTTTGGCTGCAAGATACTCTAGCAAAGCAATCATATCTTATGTTTAAGTACCCAAGCCTTCTTGGGTCCTTCATAGTTAGTAGCAGCAAATATTATTCATTTTGGAACCCAAATCATTTTATCTTTATGATCAGTATTTAAATGAGATGTTTTATGATTGCATACATAAGATTTATGACCTTTCTTACCACAACAAAAATAAAAATATTATTTTAATAGATTTCTTTACAAAAAAATTATTGACTAGTTTTTGTTTCTTATGTGGTTTGTAACCCAAACCAGCCTTATCAAAATAGCTCTTTGATTATTCAAAAGTAAATTCAGTCTTTCTGAGCTATAAATAAATTTATCAACAATGTTCTTATATTTTTCATCTTTCTTTTTCAAATTCAGATTTTTTGTAGAAATCATTTCTTTTTCTTTTACTAAATCTTGCTTTTCTGATTTTATCTTTTTAAATTCAATGAAAAAGTCATTTTTTTAGAATATTTAGATTTTATATTTTTAAAACCTTGTTCTTTGTTTTTCAAATTTTAAAGTCATTTATCAATTCATTGAAGGCATCATAAAGTTCATCAATATAAAATCATACATGGGAGTTTCAGAATTTATCTCACCTTCTTCATTTGCCATAGACATATGTTGACAACATCTTTTTGTTCATCTTCAGATGAAGATTCATCATTATCGCTTTATATTGCAACGTATGCTTTCTTTTTCTTTTTAAATCTCTTTTTGAGTTGAGAACATCCGATTTGTAACGTCTGGGCTTTTTGCATTCATAGCACATCACAGGATCTTTCTCTTTTTCCTTATCTTTTTCTTTATCTTCTTCCATCTTGATACTAATTTTTCTTTTATGGAAAGGCCTCTTCTTCATAAATTTCTTGTCGGTGTCATCTTCTTCACTGCTTTCTTGTTTCCTTTTTAGTAGCCTTTAGTGCAATAGCCCTCCTCTTTTTTACATCCTCTTCTTGATGTTGCTTCATCATGAGTTCATGGGTCATGAGTTATCTAAGAAGATCCTTCAAAGGTAAGATGTTGAGATCTTTGACTTTTGGATTACTATCACTTTAGCTTCCCATGCTCTTGGAAGGGACCTAAAAATTTTTCAAACAAGTTCAGAATTAGTATAGGTCTTTCCAAGACTCTTCAATCCATTCACTATATTAGTAAATCTAGTGTACATGCATGTGATGGACTCATTTTGATCCATGTTAAAGAGTTCATATTTATACACAATAATGTTAATCTTGGACTCTTTAACTTGATTGGTACCCTCATGGATAACTTCCAACTGATCCCATATCACCTTGGTTGAGATGCAAGTGAATATTCTATTGAATTCATTTACATCCAAGGAGCAGTATAGGACATTCATGGCCTTGGCATTGAGCTGAGCCATTTTTTGATCATTTTCATTCCAATCTCTTTCGGACTTAGGAATAATGGATCGATCAACTATGTGTGTAGGAGTGCAAGGACCATTGATAATGACACTCCATAAATCATAGTCTAAAGCTTAAATTAATATCCTCATAGCTTTTCAATATTAATAATTTGTGCCATTAAATAAGGGTGAACGATTTGTGGATTGTTTTTCAGAAAAAAAGAACCAGCTTGAGCTACCATTTGGATCTTTGGCTTTTGATTATTAGATCAAGGAAGGATGAGCACAAGCTCTGATACCAATTGTTGGCTCAGATGGCAACCCAAGAGGCGGAGAATTGGGTTCTCAAAAAATTTTAGCTCTTAAAATAATTTCACAGATGATAGTGCACAAGAAAATGTGCATAAGTGTGGTGCTAAGAATGTAAAGCATAATATAAAGATAGAGTAGAGAGAAAGAGAGACAAGCATGACAAACATAAAGATTTATAGTGGTTCGATGTTAGCTACACCTACATCCACTCCCAAGCAACTCTTGGGCCCACACTATAATCTCTTAGATTATATCGAATTGTTTTATTAGCTCACAATCCAAATTTGTTGTTTTACAATAGGATCACAACCCAGCCGGTTTTCATAGACTCACCAGCACACAACCTAACATAAGCTACCTAGCTTGCACGAGGCTAATCTGCCTTCCTGATTTAATCATCTGATTGAATCAATAACCAAATGTAATCAGAGTAAAGGTTATAACAGATATTTAACTCTCAAATGAGCAAATAAAATAATAAAAATGAGATAAAATAGAAGAGCCTGATTTCTGAAGTTGAGCTTTTCTTCTTTTCGTCTTTTCATCTTGGATGGTCTTCCTCAAGATAGGATTAAAGTTTTGGAAGATTCGTTGGTGTAGAGGCTATTGAAAACTAGGGCTCTTTTTGATTTGATGAAAATCCTTTAAAGTTGGCTTTTGAATGCTTTGGATTTCTCTAAACTCTTTTTCGAACACTTGAGATTTCAAATCTAAACTTTTTCTCTTTGATTTTCAATTCTTTCTTTCTATTTTTCTGCCTCTTTTGAAATGGTCGAAAGCTCCTTTTATAAATTCTTCTTAATCCATATTTAGATAAAAACTAGCTATTATTTGTCCTTGTGGATGAGTTTAGCACAAAAAAGGAAAGGTCCGTAAAAATCCATTGGAGAAAAGATAGCCGTTGGAGTCGCTTCTAACACATCTAAAATTTACCTCTGACAGATTAGAGTGGCTCTAATCTGGCCTAGAGTCACCTCTAAGTCAAGATGCTAAAAATAGTAAAATTCATCCGTCGCAAAGTCGGCTCTAGCTTTCTGTGGGGTTGACACATCGCGTGCTGGAGTCAGCTCTAACAAATGTGGGTGTCAGATCTAAATGTGCCATGAAAAATCATTCTTTTTTTATCAATTAGAGTCGGCTCTAATTCCCTAAAGGAGTCGGCTCTAATTTGACGCAGAAAAGAGGTTCACTATTTTTAGATTAGAGTCAGCTCTAATCTCTGCAGGAGTCGGCTCTAATCCATGCCGAAAGTGTCAACAGTTTCGATATGCTCTGGAGTCAGCTCTAATCCTTCTAGAGTCGACTCTAATGTCTGAAACTTGACACTTGACATTAGAATTAGATTCAAACTCAATTTTCCTTGGATTTTGAATAATTAAATACTTTAAATTCTTAAAACATTAATCAAATTATTAGTAACTTAAGAGATATACTCATGTGGTTTTTGTTATTCATCAAAATCAATAATTGGGTCAACAATCTTTTCTTTTTGATGATGACAAAACATTGAGTATATGCATAACCAATTGAAGCATAAATGATAATTTAAAAAATTACTTTAGTTAAAGTGATAATAACAACTTCATTTCAACTATTCCAATAAATCAACAATAATTCATACATTTCAAATTTCAAAACTCACTTCAAGTTATCAATTCAAATACATTCTTACTAATTCAAATAAGCTCTTAATTCAACTCCCCCTTAGTAAAATAGCTCCCCCTATATATGTGTATACAACTTAAAGTTCATTTAAAAATTAAAAGATCATTTAAAGGTCCATATGCTTTAATGGTCTATATGCATATACAACTCACTCTGCCCCTTATTTGTTATCAATAAAAAAGGTTAAAAGAGCATAGGGTAGTCCTTGCTCAGATTGGGATACAAATCATTCAAAATAAGAATCAACCATCACAGAATCCATTCATTTTGCAAAGATCAAAGCTGATTTCATTAAGTCATAACATTTCATACATTCCATTCATATTCATTGATCACATGAACTCAAGTCTAGTAAAGTAAATACAACATTTCAAACTTCATAACTAGAAGTCCTAAATACAAGCTAGTATCAAGAGCAAACTTAAAATAACAATAACATATTGTAACTTTCAAAACTATCCTAAATTCGAAAGATAAGCTAAGATATAAGAAATAGGATCATAAGTACAATATATGAAATCCTAAATTCTAAAGATAAGCTAAGATAGATTGGATAATTGGTTGGATTGGAGTTGATTGGATTAAGTGGCTTGGCTTGGTTTGGAACAGCAGGAAGGAAAGGGGTCATTCAAATAGAACTGATCATTAGGATACTCTTTAACTCTTCTAAAATTTCTCCCATTCCATCTTTTTGAGTTATCATGAATTCATTCAATAGTCTCTCAATAGTGGAAGCAGCTGAAACAATTTTTCCTTGAAGCTCCGCATTGCATTTGGAATAAATATCTGAGTCACCACCAATATCTTTGATCTTGTCAAAAATGGCTTGTAACTCAGTCTTTAATCCATCAGTTAAGATATTGATTGATGTCTCAATCTTGTCAACCTTCTCTTCCAAGATGTAAATAAGCTGCTTAATACTCAAAAGTTGATTTCTCAAATCCTCTTTAATTCTTATTTCTTGCTCAGCCAATGCAGATTTCATTACCTCATTCATTTGCCTTAGCTGATCAGTAGTGAAAATAGAGGAAATAGGGGAAGGTCCAGATGTTACTGCTGGTGGACGTGCTGACCAGGTGGAGCATATGAAGGTCTAGGGGTAGACGGTCCAGCTGCTGAAGGCCCAGGGACCTTCTCTACAAATTCAACATTCGCTGCTTCAACTTCTTTGATTTGCTCGGCTCCATGCAGTGAAAAGTGGAGACATTGTAGTAGTCGGTGTGCCTTAACTTCTTCTGTGGCTCATCCTTCAGAATGTTCACCCCTTGACTTCTAAAGGCCAATGTCAAAATCATCCATAACACTACAAAAAAAAGCTAAATTGGCGGCATTTATATGCGTGTCGTATGTTTATTCACCGGTAGATATATAAATTTACCGTCGCTTAATTTTTTTGCCAGTAAATTATTGAAATTCCTAGCATTTAAATTTTTACGTCAGCAATAATATATATCATTGGTGGCATTTAGAACAATGCCGCCAATATAGTAATGATGCACCGTGAAATTAGAAGTTGCCCAACATTTATATTGTTACACCAGTAATAATATTTTTTTGTGGCATTTAAACAAACGCCAATAAATTATTTATTATATGTCATTGTATTAACTGTGTTTTGTGGTGTTTTTAATATACCACCGGTAATAACATATAACATCAGCGGCGTTTCACAAAATGTCGACAATTGATATTAATTTTACGAGGGATTTTCTAAGGGATTTTTTTTCATTAATAAGTTATTAATAAAATTTTGATAAAAAAATTCCTCGAAAAATCCCTCGCAAAATTAATTTCTGAGGGATTTTTTAAGAAATTATTTTTATCAATTTTTTTACAAATAATCCATTTATTATATAAATAACCCTTGAAAAATCCCTCGCAAAATTATCAAAAAAATCCCTCAAAAAATCCCTCAAAAATTAATTTTGCAAGGAATTTTTTGAGGAATTTTTTTATCAATTTTTTTTTCAAATAAGCCATTTACTATAGAAATATCCCTCAAAAAATCCCTCAAAAAATCCCTCAGAAATTAAATTTTGTGAGGGATTTTTTATCAGAATTTTTTTACAATGAACCCATTTATGTTAGAAATATCCCTCAGAAATTTTTAAAAAAATTAATTTTATGATGGATTTTGCGAGAAAATATTTTTTATCAGAACATTTTATAGTTTATATTTTTTATCAAAAAATTCCTCGAAATTGTGAGGGATTTTTTCCTCGATAAAATCCTTGGTAAATCACGCTTTTCTAGTAGTGTTGTAATAGATAATAAAAAATACACATTATTCTTCATTTATAAATCCTTTAAAATTAAAAAAGTTATAAATTTGAAAATAAACATACCACTTTCTTCCTCGTGTCATCATTGTAGTGTGTGCCATCCTTTTTCTTATGGGTCTTGATAAACAACTGGGCTCGACTTGGCATTGCCCCAGTTGATTTTTTCTACGTCCAACATTTTAGATTAAACACATATATCAAAAACAAAGAACTAACAAATATTCAATAATAAATAAATATTAATTAAATAAATACCACATCATGGGCATATCTTGCTAAACTTTTTGATCCTTTGCTATGAACAACCACCTGCTTCTTACGACACTCCTTGTTTTTGTTACATTTTGACTACAACATGTAAAATATTATGAGAATTATAATTAAAATAACTAGTTGGTTGACTTTATAAATCTAGATGTGCATGGCTCGGTCTCTCTGCTCATCTCCATATGTGTGAATAGTTGGCCTCCCATTTGGCTCTATGTAGAAGGTTGGGTCCATTGCTGTGACGATAATGATGGTTCTATAGAAGGTTGGGTCCCTTACTGTTAAGATAATGATGGTTCTATAGAAGGTTGAGTCCCTTGCTATGAAGATATTGATGGTTGGGAAGGACAATCTATAGAAGGTAGTGACTCCACCATCCTACCAACGGAAAGGGGTGGCCCATTGACAAATGCTAATGAATGGGCTGCCCTATCACATTGTGGCTCACCATGGATAGCTTGTAGTCTTGTAGATTGTCTTCGCAACTGTGGTATGGACATCTTTGCCTTTTTTTTTTGGACCCATTGTACCTATACAAAAACAAATTTACGTATATGCAAATCAATAGAAAAATGCCATATTTGGAGCATGATATGAGATACATTTATGTGATAAGAGATATCATGTTAAATAGTCTAAAATTATATATTTCTTACTCAACACTATTGAGGAGTTTTGATTGTCATTCCATCTATGTCATTTCGCGTCCACACAACATCATCAATACCAGGTTCAATAGCTTCATGGTTGAAAGTGTTAATACAATATTCATTGACTAAATATTCATCCTCATTGTTGTCAGTCAGTTCCTCTTCACCAGTGTCGTACACATCTCTTGGTTTTGTCTTAACAACCACAACCCAATTTGGGCATCTTTCATCTAACACATAAAATACTTGAGATACTTGGGAAGATAAAACAAACAGATCATTAGTTATCCGATTACCAGCGTGTACTAAATGAGAAAAATTTACAAGAGTAAATCCAAACTCATCCACCTTGAAACCTCTACCCCGAGCAACGTCTGTCCAATCACATTTGAATAACACATATCGGGACCCATCATAATACATAACCTCAATAATGCGTGTTAATTGGCCATACCAAGCAGGGCCATCTTGATCAATACACACACTAACACCATAATTCTAAGTTTTCTTCCCATTTTCATGATTCCTAGTGCGAAATTTTGTGCCATTAATGACAATTCGCTTAAATTCTTTGGCAATTTGCATGGGACCTTTAGAATGCATTACAACTTTATGGCCCAATTCACTTCTTTCATTGTCATCCATTTTCATTACCTGAAAGGTTGGATTATTAGCATTGATTAAAATGACGAAAAAAAGCTACAAAGGCATAATAAAATTGATCTTGGGTGTAATCCATACATAGTCTGGAACCAATTACAAAATTGGTCTTCGTGCCTCTTTTGTAATTCTTCATTCGATAAATGATTCCCATCAACTATATTCCTTATTATTCCAAGTGCATCCTATATATGTTCACAACATCACAAATGTTTGTTATAATTACACAAATATAAATGAAATGTAATTTGATTCGTACGTATTAAGCATTGCAACTCACATGCGGAATGGAGTGAAATCATCAGAGTTGAAGAGAATATAGCGATGTGCTTGGGTCCACAACGTAAAATCGAGTTGAACATCAACAACTTTTCCTTTAGAATCATTAGGGTTTCTAGATGGTCTATTGAAAACCGTTCGAGCATATGCTAAATAACGAGAACAAAACATCAGTAATTCCTCCAATAAATATCCTTCAATAATGGAACCTTCTAGTGTAGCTTTGTTACGCACACAAAACTTAAGTCAGTGTAGGTACCTACCACATAAATCATTAGATGACTTTTACTATTTTTTTAATGTTCTCATTCAATTGATATTTATGTATTTTAAATTCAATAACTATAGCATACATTTCACTGGATACATCCATCAATAATGAACAGGTCCTCCAAGCTTACATTCGGGGGAGAGGGAAAATCGGGAGTTAGGGCACAATGAGGAGCACGGAGCGGCATGGGAGACAAAAAAATGAGAGCTAGGGCTTGATATCCGATCGAAGGAGCCAGATCGGGGGGAGGGGGCGGAGTAATCCGAGCGCTTGATATCCTGATGATGATAAGCGTCGTTAGCTACCGACACTTATAAGCGTCGTTAGCTTCCGACGCTTTTTACTAGCATCGAAAAAAATGAGTCGGGATACGGTAACTACCGACGCTTATAAGTATCGGCAGTCTACGGGAGCTCTCGACGCTAGGGGAGTCGGGATACGGTAGCTGCCAATGCTAATAAGCGTCGTTATCTGCTGATACTTATAAGCGTCGGCAAGCTGCGGAGCTGCCAACGCTACACCTAAGCGTCGAAAAAAAAATAGTCAGAATAAGCTGCTGACGCTAATAAGCGTCGTTAGCCATCGACACTGATAAGCATCGGCAGCTGCTGATGCTATTTAAAAGCGTGGGCAAGAGCTTCCGACACTTCTCCCTAATGTTGCGAAAAAAGAGTCGTATTTTACTGTAGTGCAATAACTTACATCAACATACGTTATCAAAATCTTACCATAGTTCATCATCTCTAACCCCCGTTTATTCCCCTGTTCCTCAAATCATAAAAAGATTGTCGCTTATCATCAACGTTGCAGTTGGAGATCTGCTATAGAGCTTGATGGCCGACGGGTCGCCGACACCATTATCGAAGTGCAAAGAAAGTAAGGCCGGGCAAGTGACGGAGATGTGGGAGTAGCGAGTGATCAAAGCACCAACCTTCCATCGGATTTTGGTGTCGACCTTGAGCAAGTCGAACGACTAATCCTAGGCGAGACACTCAGCAACGTAGGGCGCCAGCGAGATGGCGACGTCGAAGAGGTACGGGGACCAGATGGTGACGTCGCTGCGTCCCTGGTAAAAGGGAGGGATATCGATGGCGAGCGTGATCTGCTGGTTCTTGTAGGTGGCGAAGACGCCGACGCAATCGTAGTAGATGCCGGTGTGATCGTTGGGGTTGCCGGCGGACGGAGTCGGGGCGGGAGGGACTGGCAGGACGGTGATAGACAAGAGAGAAAAGGTTTTATATGAGAAAAAAATTCGATCATCGACATTATAGCTCACAGACAAGAGTAGGCATTAGAAGAGGATAAGTGAAGCAGAGTTTGAAAGGGATGATTTTGTTTTTATAAAAAAAGAAATAATTTTATTTTTATAAAATAAAAAGGGTAAAGATAATTTATATATATATATATATATATATATATATATATATATATATATATATATATATATATATATATATATATATATTAACATTTTCATGAATTATTATAAAAAGTAATCTAAATTATCATAAAAATAGATCATTATTAAAAATATATATCAAACATACTTATCTAGTGAGCTTAATTTAAATTACTGATAATCTATATCGGTATATCAAATGCAACCTTCATCGCTATAAAGCATCTATGATAATAAATTCTTTCCAATGCGAATAAAAAATGCATCGTTATTTTTCATAGAGATTAGTATAGTTGTGGCATCGTTATAAGTCACTTGAGTAAAAGCTATTGGGATTTAGTGCTTGATAAACAGTAATATAATTAACTCCACTGAAAAAGTATCCTAAATTTTTATTTTTTATTATTAATAATTAAATTAATGTAACGATAAATTGCTTCATCTTTTGACCTTCAGGAAACACCGCTGCCTTCTTTTTCCTTAAAGATCATCTGCATGCGTGAAGACGTCCTTTTTCCACGCCTCACGTCTCTATTCCGAAAACCTGTGCGTTCTTCTCACGCCCGCTTCCACGCTCACGGAAGCCGTGAGCTCCCCTGGAATCCCCAGAACGAAGCAACCCACGCGTGCGTTGACCAAAGCACGTCCGTGAGTCTCCCTTCTTCCCATAAAGCCGTGCGTCACCTTACTGGGCTCAACTCGTAACATCTCACGAAGAGGACCGTGACAAGAAATAAACTCGTGTTTCCGGCCACGAAATCACGTCCCACGCCTCACGTCTCTATTCCGAGAACCTGTGCGTTCTCCTCGCGCCCGCTTCCCTTCACGTCACACACGCTCACGGAAGCCGTGAGCTCCCTGGAATCCCCGGAACGAAGCAACCCACGCTTTCCTCCACGCGTGCGATGACCAAAGCACGTCCGTGAGTCTCCCTTCTTCCACAAAGCCGTGCGTCACCTCCCTCTGCTCAACTCGCAACATCTCACGAAGAGGACCGTGACAGAAAGAAATAAACTCGTGACGTCGGCCACGAGATCACGTCCCACGCCTCACGTCTCTGTTCCGAGAACCCGTGCGTTCTCCTCACGCCCGCTTCCCTTCACGTCACCAGACGCTCACGGAAGCCGTGAGCTCCCTGGAATCCCCGGAACGAAGCAACCCACGCTTTCCTCCACGAGTTGACTCTACGCGTCGCGTTGACCAAAGCACGTCCGTGAGTCTCCCTTCTTCCACTCTGGTCACGAAATCATGTAGGCAAGCGCAGAATCCAAACGTGAGAAGAAAAGCTGAAGGAGAGAGAAAAAAGATGAAGGAAAGAGAGGATGCATTATATGAGAAAAAAAATTGTTGAAAGAAAAGAATTTATTTTTTTATTTTATAAAATTTAAAAATTAAAGTTTAAACCCTAGTTTCATCAAATGAGTTTGATTTAGACTCAACAAAAACTTTTATTTCATAGATTAACCCAATGAGATTAAACTAATCACCAAGCATATATCCGTGACTTAATTTAATCTCAACCCTTAGATACACATCAAGTCTAATATAAGTTAGTCCAACCTAGACCCTTAGACACACATCAAGTCTAATATAAGTTAGTCCAACCTAGGCTTTGATAGCACGCCCAACAAAAGCTACACACATACATTATTAATGTGCTGGCATTATTTTCCTTGAAAAAAGAAGATGGGCAACATTATTTTCCTTGAAAAGAGAAGATGGCCAACTCTATGTTGCTGCTAAACTTTGCATGAAAAGCTCTTATATCAACAATATATAATAGTATCACTTCATTGTATCCTTTGCATTAGAGATGCCTTTTTTTTTTTTTTTTGTACAAACGGATGATCACACTAACATGATGCAAGTCAACCTAGATATATCAGAATACAAAATTTACTTAAGAAGAAGGAGGCAAGGGTCACCCTGGTTCCATATTCAAATACCAGCATGATGAGCCACAGAGGCCGCCACACAGTTCACCGCAGAATTAGCTTTTCGGTAGATATGACGGATGTGGACACCGTGAAGATCCTGAAGAACAGACCAAATGTTGAGGAGTAGGAAATTGATGGGGGCTTGGTTGCATCCACTCATTTGGAGCCACCAGCTGACCGTTAAAGAATCTCCCTCAATAAGAAGGTTATGAGCATGAAGAAACCATGCAGCATAGGATATACCAGTCCAGACTGCATAAAGCACGGCCATAGGGACATATGAATCTAGGGTACCAAAAATGCCCGCTGACAGCAGAGCTCCATCGATCCCTCTAATGATAAAGGCTGGCCCTGCTAACCTTCTTCGAACACTTCCATCAAAGTTGATTTTAACAAACCCTGGAGGGGGGCTCCTAAGAAATGAAAACTATACGTCAGTTCGCTATGGAAGTAGCAGGAAAACCCTAGTGGCCAGAGGTGTCAAAATCAAACTCATTGCAATGGAGTGCAAATTCTTTGAAAAAAAATCTAGCCTTCCGCATAATCCTATGAGAAGAAATAGCATCATCAATGAAGATAAGCAGGTTTCGCAATAATCATATCTGATAGAAAGTAACTATCTACAGGGTACCCTCCTACTGGATGGCCCTTCGAAGATCATAAAGGAAAGGAGACCGCGAAGAGCCCAAATCATCCACTTTGTAGCAATAATCCATCATCCGTCAGATCCAGTTTGCTCGGGGGCATATGAAGATGGCATGGTCAGTAGTCTCTCCCTTCTGCCCATACAAAGGGCGAGTTGCCTGTATGGACAATCCCCTTCCAGAGAGCAGAGAACAAGTAGGAAGACAGTCCCATAGTAGCTTCCATATGAAAAGCTAAACCCTGGGATGAGTGAATAGCTTTTAGATCCATGCAGCATCCCTCGTGCGCTGAAGATGTGGTCCATATACCTTCATAAGGTCCCCAGTGGGAGCCCTCGAAAGACAAGATCTTCGCCATAACCTTGTGTAAGCTGTGTACCCCAGGATAAGCGAAATAGAGAGAATTCGCCGAGAAAGCTCCTTCCCAAACAAACAGGTCACCGTAGGGGTATGCCAGAAGGAGGGATCCTGAGTGATCAGATCCTTAACTCTCATGCTATTCAAAATATTTGAGCTGATAAAGGTAGGCCATCGAGAAAGAGAAAGATCAGAAATCCAAGTGTCATGTATAACATTAACAGAGAAGCTATCTTCGATCATCTATGATATGTTATTCATAATAGTTAGAGCATAGCGACAAACCTCCTTTCAAAAGAAAAAATACCCGCAGGTAGGCTGAGAGACCATAGAAGGAATCCAATCACCATGTCTAGTATGCATAAAAGAGCTCCATAGACAGTATAGATCAAGAAGAAACCATAAAGCGTGTCTAGCAATCAAAGCCTCTCTCCTAATTATCAGAGACTGAATACTAAGACCATCTTTATGAAGTGGCCTACAAACCAGATCTCAGGCCTGAAGATGAATACCATGACCATCCTGCATAGAAGCTAACAAAAAATTCCTGAAGCATCTCTCTATCCTCCGCGGGCAAGTAATTGGGATGGCAGCATTAGATCGAAGATGCAGGGGAAGGGACGTAAGAATCGAGCAGATAAGAGTGATCCTCGACATCATGGATAAGCCAGTAACCTACCAACCATCAATGCGATCACGGATCCATCGCTCGATATTAGTGTAATCACTAATGTGAGAACAACATCCCGTAATAGGGATCCCTAGGTATGATAATTGATCAGCCTTAGAAGAGATGCCAAAGGTTTGGTATATGATTTTTCTAGCTGACCTAGTAGTCTTCGGACTGAAACAGATTGAAGACTTATTTAAGTTGACCTTCTGATCAGAAGCCTGACAGTAGCACTAAATAATGGAAGCATAAGTAGCCACATTACGAAGAATAGCTTGGCCCAAAAGAATGCAGTCATCCGTAAAAAGAAGATGAGAGACAGAGGGGCCCAGAGGGCCGGCCATAAAGGGGCAATACAATACTCCTGCTGAGCCTGAGAGAATGCACGAGATAGGTTGTTCGCAGCCAGGATAAACAGAAAAAGGGATAATGGGCATCGTTGTCGTAGTCCCAAACCCGAGTGAAAGAAATCGGTTTGATTACCGTTGATGATGAGAGAGAAGGATGCAGGCCATAATCCAATCAATGAAAAGGCTATCAAAACCAAATTCCTAAAGAGTTTGGTGCAAAAAAACCCAGCTCAATCTATTGTAGGCGCGCTCCATATCAAGCTTGATAGCCATGAGATACTGCCTAGCTAAGGCTCGTTGAAGATCATACATAAACTCCTGGGCTATAAGGATGTTATCCGATATGCTTCGCCCTCTGATAAAAGCTCTCTACTCAGTAGAGATTAGATGAGGGATCACATCACGCAGGCGGAAAACTAAAAGGCACGCATAAACCTTGTACAATGTAGTGCACAAACTGATGGGTCAAAACTATTGAAGGATGGATGCATCAGAATGCTTAGGCACAAGGGTGATAAAAGTTTGATTCCATTCAATATGAATGGATTTGAATTGAAAGGCAATCTGAATGGCATGGACAACCTCCTGGCCGATAATATCCCAATAGTGGCAAAAGAAATAAGGCGAAACCCATTAGGCCTAGGCGCCTTATCGGGTCCAAGCTCCCATAAGGCCAAGCAAATCTCATCCGCAGTGATCGGCCTGATAAGAAGGTCATTCTCATGTATCAAGACCTTCCTAAAGGGTGGAACCCAAATAACAGGAGCCCCATCACTAGAAAGCTTCGTCCATCTGGACTGAAAGAAATGTAATAACTGCTCTTGGATGACATCAATATCCTTCTGATAGTGTCCCTCATCATTAGTTAATCGCCAAATTCGATTGGCAGCATGATGCTTCAGTGTGGCCTGATAGAAGAATATGGTGTTGCGGTCCCCATTATGAATCCATTGAACCCTGGATCTCTGCCTCCAGTAAGTCTCCTACTGCTAAAGAAGGGAGTGATGAAGATTAAGCATAGCTCAGAGAGAAGTAAGGTCAGAATCAGACAGACAACCATCCTGATCCTTAATAGTCTGAAGGGAAGCAATATCAGCTTCCACCAGCTCAATTATCCTTACTAGGTCCCCGACCTTCAGTCTATTCTATTTAGAGAGCCTGTGTCTCGCTAACTCCAGCTGTCTAGCAAGACGATAAATAGCATTACCTCACACAGGCATATGCCAGACCTGGGATATGATGGATCGAGCCGAGGAGTAGGAAGTCCAGAACTACTCAAATCGAAACTATCTCTGCTGATGAAGATCAACCTCAGTGGATATCAAAATGAGATAGTGATTGGAATAATCCTGGGAAGGTGAGTAATGGTAACAGAAGAATGCTTTTGAATTCATTGGGTAGTAGCCATGGCTCTATCTAATCTCTTCCAGACACGAGCCAAACCCTGGCGATTGTTGCACTAAGTGAATTGAGGACTTGAGAATCTCAAATCCAACAATCCTGCTGTAGAGATAAAGGACCTGAACTCAAAAATTTTCACTGAGTCAATAACCTGCCTACCGCCTCTCTTTTCGATGGCACTAGTGATGCAATTAAAATCCCCAGCAATGATGGAAGGAAAGCCCTGGGCAAGAAGAGAGCATATCTCAGACCATAGAACATGCCTTTTTTTTGAAATCAGTGCTAGCATAAACACCTGAGAGGAGCCAGGAGTCAGACATCCCCTCCGAGATGATAAGAGCAATTTGCTGGTTGCACTAATGAAAGGCATCCACCATAATAGATGTGTTACATCAAATGACTACAATCTTACCAGAAAGACCCTCCAACTCCATTGCATAAGAAGTCCAAGATCTGGCAACATGTCTCTTAAATCGGGCCAAGCTGTTACCCGATAACTGGGTTTCCAGAAGAATATAGATATCAAAATTGTGAAGTTGCATCAATCTCTGAAAAGAGGATCGAAAAGAAGATTTTCGAGCTCCTCTAACGTTCTATATTAGAATCTTCATTTACTAGCTAGGGAAGGGTGGGGCCTAACCTGGTCCTCCAATATAGTACTATCAGAAAGGTACCCAGTAGATAGGGTACCATCCTCTTCCTTATGAGAAGTGCATTCTATCAATTGATTATCCACCACTTGAGCTCCAATCACAGCCACAGACTCATCAATCCGAGGGGACACAACAGAGAGCAAGGAGTCATTGCTCTACCCCTGGATTACCACTTTATGGCAAGAGACAATGGACTTGCAGGCATCGTCCCTCAACCGTAGTTGCTTGGGACATACCTTTCTCGAGAATTGAACCCTGGCTACAAGAAGTCGGATCACACCAACTAGCCGAGGCAACAAACCCCGATCAGGGTTAGGAGCAACTGAAAAGGTGACTTTGTCCTTTGTGGTTTTTGTGGTAGGTGCTACTCCTTTACCTTTGCATTTTTTAGGTTTAGAGACAATCCGCAGGGATTTAGTCTCTACTGGCCTGGCCCGCTTTGAGGGGCCAGAGTTGGCATCCCTAGGAGCCCAAGGCCCATCTAACCAAATGTCCAAACCCAGTAGGGCAAAAGGGTTCTCAGAGTTAAACTTTTGATTCAATGTAAGCTGAGGGCCTGAACAATCAGATTGAGTTTTAGCACTCTGTTGTTCACTGATACCGGCACATAGGGCTTTCTGCTTCACAGAATATGGCACGACACTTTTACCCCTGGAACCCTTCACCAAGTCCTCAGCCTCCATCGACCTAGCAGCCACCAAAACTGGGACCTCAATTGCTTAGACCAGAGCCTTGCATGACTTCTGCAATCACCGATGGGCCACCTTCACAAGCTCCTGCCAGCCAGCCGAACGAAAAAATGAAGCTGATCGTGGATCAGCTTTAGCCGATTTGGGAGCAGATTGTGGCTTTGTCTTCTTCAGATGCAGCGAGTGGGTAGATGAAGACCTTCGCTGGGAAATGGCTGACATCCAAGGGCCGAAGTGAGCACCATGTGAGGGCCTCTCTGAATCAGTGGATAGAGGCGACGAAGAGCATGGGCCAGAGAGGTGAATCGACCCATAATTCGGATAGATACCCTTAAGATGTTCGAATTGAAATTATTGCCAAAAGGGTGAACCCTTCCCCCGAACTCTGACTCTTGGTCGGAGCGGGCTCCGGAGGATGATTCGGACGCACGCCCGAGCATACCCCCCATGCTCTTTTGCTGAGTAGCAGAGTTGGAGTAGATGAAGTGGCCTGCTGGCGCCAAAATCTCTCGCAAGATAGCATCATTCCAGAATTCCAAAGGGAGATTGGCTAGTCGCACCCAAAGGAGGGCCGAAGCAACAGAGTCCACCATCGGTATGAACTTCGGATGCCAACCCTTGGTGGCGATCAGTTGGCCATTGATCACCCATGGTCTTCCCAACACCAGCTCTTTGGCTTGAGGATCAACAAAACGAAGGATATGGCATCGGTGAGCAAGACTTATAGGTATGATATCGCCATAAACACCAGCTCACCGAAATTTTTGAATGATGGCTTTCGATGGAACCCAGCGATTGAAGGATCTAGCCAAGATGGCCATCTCCTTCCAGCCATTGCTAGCCTCTTTCAAAACCGTTGCTGAAATTTGGACAATGTCGAAAAAATGGCCCTCTAGCATTGCCATGACTTCTGATGATGGTGAAGGTGAAACCCATGCGAAACCGGGCTCTGCGATCCTGTTTCAGGCTTTTGGTCCCTTCTTTGCACCATCCATAACCATTGAAGGAGGAAGGACAGCAGTAGCCATTAGCTGGAAAAGATTGGATATGAAGATCAGCAAAGCTTGCCGAAGATCAAGGAATTCATCGACCGCAGCATGAATCGTAAAGCAGGGTTCAGAAAGAAATCTGCCTTTAATTAGAGATGACTTTTGAATGATCATGGCCAATAGATTTCCTTGGATTCTATCATTAGTTGGTGCCCTACTGGATCTGCCTCTCCGTACTGGGCCCCATTTGCATGTGGAACCGGCGATTATCTCGTTTGGACCTGACTCATCTGTCTCATGCATTCCGCACTGCGAACATGTAGGATTCCCACGGACTATATAAACACCATCGCCATGCCTCGCCTCTCCTTTGTGCTCACCAATCCATCCAATTCCAATGGCCAAGTTCTATCACATCCCGTTCTTCCTCCTGGCCTTTCTCCTCATGTACGATCCCTCTCTCCTCTTCAGCCACGGCCAGCTTTTGCCCATAGCTAACGAGCCAAGAGACAACACCAGCGAGGCTCAAATCTACATCGTCCATGTACTAAAGCCCGAGGGCACCGATTTCGTCTCTGCTGAAGAGCTGGAAAGCTGGTACAAGTCCTTCCTCCCCTCCACCCACCTCAAAACCGGCGAGCCGCGGCTGGTCTACTCCTACACTCATGTGATGATCGGATTCGCCGCGAGGCTGACCCCTGAGGAAGTGAGCGCCATGGAAGACTTGGACGGCTTCGTGCTCGCATATCCTGACCGGGAGTTTGAGCTCTTCACGACGTACACGCCGACTTTATTGGGGCTGGACGGGTGGCAGAGCCTCTGGAGGAACTCCAGCTACGGCGAAGGGGTGATCGTCGGTGTGATCGACTCCGGGATCCTCCCCACCCACCCTTCATTCCAAGACGATGGATCGATGCCGGCCCCGCCTCTAAAATGGAGGGGGAGGTGTGATTTTCGCCAAGGGATATGCAACAACAAGCTCATAGGGGTCAATGTTAGACTTAATTTACTTAAACATAATTACCTCCAGCCATTATTATTTAATGATGGTAAGGAATCCGATCTTCCTATGGACTGCACGGGAGATCTTCCTTTCTTAACGATCTCGATTGATCTTCCCTCTTGATCTTCCCTCTTCCTCTCGATGGATCGATCTTCTAATCAACGAGCTCTCGCATTCAGATGGTGTATGCCTTCATGATTGCTCTTGATCAAGGACTCAATTCCAATGCCTCCACTTTTAGGTTTCTCTCTATAGAACCTTAAGATCTCTCTCGAGAACCTTGTTCTGAAACTTTAGGATCTCTCTCGAGAGAACCGTATTCAGAAACTTTAGGATCTCTCTTGAGAGAATCGTGTTCTGAAACCTTAGAAAACTTGTACTGAAACCTTAGGATGGGTTCCTATTTTATACCCTTTTCCTTCAACGCTTGCCCCATCAAGCGAGCGCTTAGGAATTAAGGGAGGAAGCGAGCGCTTAGGAATTAAGGGGGCTGTTATCACTTTAATGGGGGATACGTTGAGTTAATAAATTAGGACCATTATTAAGATAGGTTACTACATTCTCCCACTTGGTCCGTATATTTTATCAACACTGAACAAGAAACTAAATACATGAATCATAGCGATAGGTCCTCTATAATTGAGTATTATCTTCTATGTATTACAATGCATTCAATTTCTTTATCACCATTCCAAATGTGACAACATAACATAATGAATAAACCATATGTTTATTCAGAGTCCAAAAGAAAAGTTTGTCATTTCTCAAAAGTCATATAACGTGTACACCTGAATGAGAAATAAACAAACGTTTGAAATAAGAGTTTCTTTGTACAAATTGTTATCAATACAATTATATCATGGAACCAACTCCCATTCTTATCACATGATCCTTAAACTTCTTAATTGGCATGCCTTTAGTTAAAGGATCAGCTATCATCAATTCAGTGCTAACGTGTTCTATGACCACTTTATTCTCTTTAACACGTTCTCTTATGGCTAAATACTTAATGTCGATATGTTTACTTCGACTACCACTCTTATGATTTTTAGCCAAAAATACAGCAGCTGAATTGTCACAGTACAATTTAATTGGCCTAGTAATGGAGTCAACAATTCTAAGCCCTGAGATGAAACTCTTTAACCATACACCTTGCGATGTAGCCTCAAAATAAGCAACGAACTCTGCTTCCATAGTAGAGGTAGCAGTCAAGGTCTGCTTTGCACTCCTCCATGATATGGCTCCACCAGCTAACATAAATACAAATCCTGATGTTGATTTCCGAGAATCAACGCAGCCAGCAAAGTCCGAATCTGAGTAGCCCTCTATCTCCAAATGATCAGTTTGTCTATACATGAGCATGTAGTCCTTGGTCCCTTGAAGATACCTCATGACCTTTTTAGCAGCTCTCCAATGGTCTAAACCTGGATTACTCTGATATCTTCCCAACATTCCTACTGCAAATGCTATGTCAGGTCTTGTGCAAACCTGAGCATACATTAGGCTTCCAACAGCTGAAGCATATGGAATGTTGTGCATCTGTTCCCGTTCAAGTTCATTTTTAGGGCACTGGTTCAAAGCGAACTTGTCACCCTTCACTATAGGTGCAACACTTGGTGAACAATTTTTCATCCGAAATCTCTCCAAGACTTTATTGATATAAGTTTCTTGAGACAATCCCAAAATGCCTCGAGATCTTTCTCTATGGATCTTAATGCCAATGACATAAGATGCCTCACTCATATCTTTCATATCAAAATTTTTTAGAGAGAAATTGTTTCACCTCATGTAGCAACCCTTTATCATTGGTTGCAAGTAGAATGTCATCCACATATAGGACCAAGAAACAAATTTTGCTCCCACTAACCTTCTGGTATATACATTGATCCATGATGTTCTCTTCAAAACCAAAGGAAGAGATCACATCATGAAATTTTAAATACCACTGACGTGAGGCTTGTTTCAATCCATATATGGATTTCTTAAGTTTGCAAACCAAATGCTCACCATCACTAGAGGAAAATCCTTCAGGTTGTTTCATGTAAACCTCTTCCTCTAGATCTCCATTAAGGAATGCGGTCTTCACATCCATTTGATGTAACTCAAAATCAAAATGAGCTACCAATGCCATAATTATTCGAGAGAGTCTTTCTTGGATACAGGAGAAAATGTCTCAGTGTAGTCGACTCCTTCCCTCTGAGTGAATCCTTTGGCAACGAGTCTTGCTTTATATCTCTCAATGTTGCCTTGTGAGTCTTTCTTTATTTTGAAGATCCATCTACATCCAATGGCTTTTACACCATCAGGCAACTCAACAAGATCCCAGACTCGATTAGATGCCATAGATTCCATCTCTTCTTTCATGGCATTGAACCACAAGTTTGATTCCTTAGAACTCATGGCTTGTGAAAATGTTTCAGGATCATTTTCGGCTCCAATGTTATAGTCAGATTCATGTAGATACACAACATAATCACTAGGAATTGCTGATTTCTTTATTCTAGTTGATCTTCTTAATGTTGTGTCAATGACCTCTTGAGGAGTATCTTGCACAACTGATTGTTGATGAACAACACGATCTTCTAGATTACCATCAGCTTGTGAAATCTCAATAACTGGTTGTTGGGCACTTAATTGAGTTTGAGGAGTGCTATAAATAACAACCAATCCCTCACTTGAAGTGGAAGCTGGAATAACTGAATGATCTTTCTCAGAAGAAGCCAAATACTGAGATTGATCACTCCCACTGATCAAGTCATTCTCAAGAAATTTTGCATTTCTTGATTCCACAATCCTAGTGCTGTGAGATGGACAATAAAATCTATAACCCTTGGACTTCTCAGCATATCCAATAAAGTATCCACTGATAGTCCTTGGGTCTAGTTTCTTTTCTTGTGGATTATAGACTCTTACTTCAGATGGGCATCCCCAAACACGTATATGTTGCAGACTCGGTTTCCAACCTTTAAATAACTCAAATGGCGTTTTGGAAACAGCCTTGGTTGGAACCCGATTCAATATATACGCAGCAGTTTTAAGAGCTTCAGTCCACAAGGATTTAGGTAACTTAGAGCTGACAATCATGCTCCTTACCATGTCCAATAATGTCCGGTTTCTCCTTTCAGCTACACCGTTTTGGTCAGGAGACCCTGGCATGGTGTATTGTGCAACAATTCCATTTTGTTCAAGAAACCGAGCAAACGGACCAGGTGCTTGTCTATTCTCAGTGTATCTACCATAATATTCTCCACCTCTATCTGATCTCACGATTTTAATTTGCTTGCCGCATTGTTTCTCTACTTCTGCCTTAAATACCTTAAAGGCATCTAATGCTTCGTTCTTATTATGAAGTAGGTAGAGATACATATATCGTGAATAGTCATCAATAAATGAGATGAAGTATCTCTGACCATACGAATCCATATCTGGGCTACAGATATCCGTATGTATGATCTCCAGTATTTCCGAACTTCTCTTGGCATTTTTCTTGGACTTGTTGGTTTGCTTTCCCTTTATGCAATCCACACAAGTGTCAAAATCAGTAAAATTAAGAGTATCAAGTACTCCATCTTTTACTAATCTTTTAATTCTCTCAATGGAGATATGACCTAATCTCCGATGCCACAAAATAGAGGAATTCTCATTTATAACACATCTTTTCATACCAGTTTGGGCGTGCATCACATTATAGGTGGTATTATTTTTCAGATTGATTTGGAAAAGATTGTCTGACAATGTACCATTCCCAATAAGCTTAGATTTATAAAATAAATCAACAGAGCTTTTATTAAAATTAAAGGAATATCCTGCTGGTACAAGCCTTGACACTGAAATCAAATTTCTAGAGAAACTTGGAATATAAAATGTCTTTTCCAAATTCAAAACAAAACCAGAATGTAAAATAAGTCTGCACGTTCCAATTGCTTCCACATGTGAACCCATCTTGTTTCCTGAATAGATGCTTTGTTCACTTCCCAATGGTTTCCTTTGATTTAGAAAACCCTGCAAGGTATTTGAAACATGGATTGTAGAACCAGAATCAATCCACCATGTGTTATGACATATAACCAAATTAGATTCATGACATACGAATGAGGTTAGAGTACCTTTCTTGTCAAGCCAAGCTTTGAATTTGAGACAATCTTTCTTTATATGTCCTTTCTTCTTGCAAAAGAAGCATTTGGACTCCTTTTTGTCTTCTGTATGGATGGATACTTTACCCTTTCCTTTGCGTTTGGCTTTGGGAGCTTTAGTCTTTCTGTGAGTGACTAAATGTGCACTTTCTTCCATTTCTAAAATCAGCCTCCCTTCCTCTTGAACACACATGGTCAGAAGTTCATTAATTGACCATTTGTCCTTATGTGTATTGTAAGATATTTTGAAGGACTATATTGCTGTGGGAGTGAGCTCAAAATAAAGTGCACCAAGAAAGATTCTGACATCTCAACCTCTAGGGATTTCAACTGAGCCGCAATGTCCCTCATCTTCATGATGTGCTCACGCACACCTCCAACCGTAGTGAGCTTCATTGATGATAACTTTGTCATTAGGGTGCTAGCCATTGCCTTATCTGAAGACTCAAATTGTGCATCAATAGCCTTCAGAAGTTCCTTGACATTTTTGCACTCAGGAATTGAACCACGTATACTAGCAGAAATTTTAGTACGTATGAACATCATACTGAGGCGATTGGACCGTTCCCATCGTTCATACGCAGCAATCTCAGCCTGAGTGCTAGTAGATGTAACTAAATGTGGTTCATCCTTCCTGATAGCATAGTCAATATCCATGCACCCTAATTGAAGAAGAATTCTCTCCTTCCATAATTTATAATTATCACCACTTAAATCGGGAATGTCACATTTCATATCAGAAATATTAACAGGCAAAATAGCTGCATAAAAAATAAATCATGTTCATGTAATTGAATTTGAGGCATATAACTGATGTCATGTTTTACCAATGTAAACATGCAATAACATGAATCAATAACATACAATAACTACCTGTGGGCTAAGTTATTATACTCAAATAGACTCATTAGCTTAATGATGTGACTAACAAATTATATTCCTTTCTTAATTCCTGTGGGTAATTAAGAAAATAATTTGTTATCGCATCCTAATTAATTATATTAGTGCAACAAAAATTCCTGTGGGATAAGATTCATTACATTAATATAATTAGTCACAATTAATGTCATCTAACCTTATGTGATCTTTGCAACTCAATATATAATTTTGATTAATCAAGGATGCTGTGGCTACTCCTCAATTAATCAACATCATATTGATCACATGACATTAAATGCATATAGATTAACCAATTTAGCATGATTATTAGGTAGTGATCTTAATCAACGTAACATTTCCAAATCAAGATCCGAGTTAGTCAAATTGGCCAGGCCAGTGAAAGAGAAGTGGGGGTCCCCCGTTGCTTTCCATAGGTCAGTCAACGGAACCAATTAAGTAACCACAATCTCTCTACCTTTCTAGACACCAAATGACCAATCAGACCTTGAAAGGATTTGCACTGTGATTTTTACACTACCACCAAATTCATGCATAGAATAAATCTAGTATGCAGAACAGAAGATAATATTTCAATATCTATTTAATGAATTTTAAAATTATCATCTTAAAAAAAAATTTGTTAATTAAAACACGTCCGGCCGTAGCTCATTATTCCCTTGGGCCAGTCTATGCAAAACACCGTAGGCATAGAGACTCAGGAGGCGTATTTTAATACAAAAATTTAAACTCAAGAAACAAATGATAAAAAATAAATCATGTTACATGATTTAATAAAACATTAAACAGATAATAAATGAATTTAAAATCCAACCAATCCATATTTTAAATCCCGTGAGAGAACGGAAAGACCATAAGCGAGAAAAACGAAAACCGAAAGTTTTCTCTCCCCTTTTTTTTTTTTTTTTTTCACCGATGTGGTTATTGAAGCCACGTTTCCGTTGCATTTCTCTCCTTTAGTTTTTTCTTTTCTTTAATGCTACGTTTCTTTTCTTTTTCTTTCTTTAATGCTATCTCTTTAATACCATAAAAGAAATCTGGGAAACCTTTAATGCTAGAAAGAAATCTTTAATAGAAAAGAAAGAAGCCGTGTTTCCGCAAAATCGGGATCTGAAATAGGTTTAATGGTTTCTTTCAATTCCGTGATCAGAACTGATCGAAACCAACCTGAGATCCGAAAAACTAAAAACGAAAACACGCGGCATTAATTGCTTGAAAAGAGAAACTTAATAGAAATCTTCGCAAAATAAGGCAGAGGTTTTAACCTTGCTCTGATACCAAATGTTAGACTTAATTTACTTAAACATAATTACCTCCAGCCATTATTATTTAATGGTGGTAAGGAATCCGATCTTCCTGTGGACTGCACGGGAGATCTTCCTTTCTTAACGATCTCGATTGATCTTCCCTCTTGATCTTCCCTCTTCCTCTCGATGGATCGGTCTTCTAATCAACGAGCTCTCGCATTCAGATGGTGTATGCCTTCATGATTGCTCTTGATCAGGGACTCAATTCAATGCCTCCACTTTTAGGTTTCTCTCTATAGAACCTTAAGATCTCTCTCGAGAACTGAAACTTGATCTCTCTCGAGAGAACCGTATTCAGAAACTTTAGGATCTCTCTTGAGAGAATCGTGTTCTGAAACCTTAGAGAACTCTGTACTGAAACCTTAGGATGGGTTCCTATTTTATACCCTTTTCCTTCAACGCTTGCCCCATCAAGCGAGCGCTTAGGAATTAAGGGAGGAAGCGAGCGAGGGGGCTGCTTTAATGGGGGATACTTAGGACCATTAAGGGGGCTGTTATCACTTTAATGGGGGATACGTTGAGTTAATAAATTAGGACCATTATTAAGATAGGTTACTACAGCCATGGCATTTCAACGTGGAACCAACCCCTCGCCATTGGATGACAACGGACACGGCACCCATGTGGCGAGCACCGTGGCGGGCAGCTTGGTCCACGATGCCAACGTCCTCGGCCAAGCCTGGGGCAACGCTGTCGGCATTGCGCCACGAGCTCATATCGCCGTTTACAATGTCTTCTGCAACAACACTGGCACGGATAGTGATATTCTCGCCGGCATAAACCAGGCCATCGCTGATGGCGTCGATGTGCTCCAAATGTCCCTTGGCTCAGCTTCTCTCCCACTCTACGAAGGCGTCAGTCGAGGCTCTTTTGCAGCCATCCAGCGTGGAATAGTCCCTTGCGCCGCCGCCGGCAACTCCGGCCCGTCCAGGAGCGTGTTAGCCAACGATGCCCCGTGGGTCCTGACCGTCGGGGCGAGCACGACGGATCGGAGAATCACGGCCACGGTGAAGCTTGGGGACGGCACGGAATTGAACGGAGAATCTGCTTACCAACCGAATGGGCTTCTCAACCAAATGCCGATCGTGCATCCGGGAGCCAACGGCGTTCGGGGCTACCGGGAGTGCAGCACACTGTCTGGGCTCGACGTCAGAGGTAAGATCGTCTTGTGCTGGGGAAAAGCTATCGGTGGAAACGTTCCCAGGGGCCAGGAGGTCCAAGCGGCCGGGGGGGCGGTCATGATCGTCGTGAACGATCAGGTGGAAGCGCTCACCACCGCGGCAGAAGCCCATATCCTTCCGGCGGTCCACGTGAGCTCCCACAATGCTCGGAGGATTCTAGCTTACTTTGACACAACATTCAATCCAACGGCAACCATCGAATTCAAGGGAACGGTGTTCGCAGTCCCCGGGAATCCGGCAGTCGCCACCTTCTCCTCGCGAGGCCCGAGCTTGGTGAACGGCGGCATCATCAAGCCGGACGTCATCGCGCCCGGGGTGAACATCCTCGCTGCATGGCCTTGGGAGGTCGGGCCGAATCCCACCGGCGCGACCGACACTTTTAATATCCTCAGCGGCACCTCCATGGCGACGCCGCACGTCTCCGGGATCGTTGCTTTGCTGAAGACCATCCATTCAAATTGGACGCCAGCTGCGATCAAGTCCGCGATCATGACGACGGCGTACACTCTAGATTTTGACGGGAATAAAATCACTGACCAATACCCCGATACTGCCCCGGCTAGTAGTTACTACGCCCTGGGCGCGGGGTTCGTTAATCCCGCGGCGGCGGCAGATCCAGGCCTCGTTTACGACCTCGATGAAAGCGAGTACATTGCCTATCTCTGTGGTACGGGATTTTCCGATAGAGATGTCACCATTATCGCCAATCGTCACATCAACTGTTTGGCTCTCTTCAAGATCACTGCAGAGCAACTGAACTACCCATCGATCTCGCTGACTCTCGGAGCCGGTGCAACAAAGTTCATTAATAGGACGGTGACGAATGTGGGAGAGGCCAACTCGGTTTATGCAGTGCAGATCAACGAGCCTAACGGAGTGGCAGTTGATGTTTCTCCTAATCAGCTGTCTTTCTCCAGTGTGGGCGAACAACAGAGCTATCGCGTTGAATTTACAGCTACGAACCCCGCTGATCAAGTCCCTGCTTTGGTCGCAGAGGGACAACTTTCGTGGGTCTCAAACAAGCATCTTGTGAGGAGTGTCATCTCGGTCACCTTCGAGGACAGGTTAGGTGACGGAAAGGTGACGGAAAGCAGCTGTGTTGCCGAAACAGGATGGACCGGGTACCCAGCACCTGCCTGCTCTATCGAAACAGGATGGACCGGATATCCATCACCTATGTGCTCAGTACATTTGGACTGAAAATAAGTAAAATAGTTGTTCCAAATGTAACATCCTGTATTTTTTTAAACTTTTATGTTGTTTTGTGTTGACTTATATATTGATTTGGATGAGTAACAAAAATTATATAGTATACTTCTTATGTTACTAGCAACATTGAGTAAGTATTTTAGAGAATTAAGTTTTTAATCAGTCAAAATCCTAAGAAGAATCAAGCTCAAGCGTGAGTCGGCCTTTAAGTGTCGTGTATAGCACTTAGAGCCGATTCCTATAGTGAGGAGTCGACTCTAGCACGCTTTGGCATGGTTTGATTCTTTTAGTACGCTCTCGAGCCGACTACCACAGTGGACGAGCTGACTCGGTCAGAAAAATAGTAAGATAGCAATTCTGCACTAAGCTCGAGCTGACTTTTGCAGAGCAGGAGCTAACTCGTGCAGAGCATAAACTGACTCCTGTAGAGCAGGAGTTGACTCGTACAAATTATGAGCTGACTCCTGCAGAGCAGGAGCTGACTTATAAAATTTAATATGTCTTATTATGCAGTTTCTATCATGTGATAAGTGTTGAAAATTAAACTTGATATTTTTAAAATGACTTTGAAAGAAGAAATTTCTACCTTGAAAAACCTATTAGTGGCATAGGAAATTGCTGCTATTAGTTGCATAGGAAGTTGCTGTTATTATGTTGGCCCAGATGACAACCCAAGAGGGGGGGGTGAATTGGGTTCTTTAAAAAATTTAGCCTTTTAAAAAATGTTTGCTTAAGAAGAATGAAAGCAAATGCAATGTAAATACAAAGTACAGTGAATAAAACAGAGATAGAGATAGAGTCAATGGAAGCACGGCAAACACAAAGATTTTATAGTGGTTCGGTGTATCCAACACCTACATCCACTCTCAAGATCCTACTTGGGTCCACACTATAATCTCCTTGATTACAGTCGAGTTGTTTTACAAGTTCACAACTCAAACTTGTTGTTTTACCTGGGATCACAACGAACCCAGCCGGTTTTTCGGGCTTACCAGCACAAAACCCAAGACTCAAGCAAAACTAGCTTGACCCGAGGTTAACAACCTCCACTAGTTCAATCCCCTTTGATTGAACTAGGCACAAGCAAGTATATAAATGTTTTACAAATTTTCACAGCTCCTTAATGAGCAGATATTCAAAGAAAAGTAAATAGGTTTAGAAAAGCCTGATTTGAAGTTGTTTGGCTTTGAGCTTTTCTTCTTTTCTTCTTTTCTCTTCTCCTTGCTGGGTTGAATCAAGCCTCAGCTCCGATTCTTCACAGTGGATGCAGTTGAGAAGATTGAAAAGATGGTCTCTTTCTTCTAGATGAGAATCCTCCGATTTTCCTCTATTTGAACGGCTTGGATTCTTCTTTGAGCTTTGTGGAGTGGAAGGTTTGAAATTGAAAGCTCCTCTCTTGGATATACGGCTCAAGACTTCTAGGATTTTGATTTTTGATTGTGTCTATCCGTTTCTATCTCTCTCTTTCTATATCTTTTCAAACGGTTGTTTTTCCCCTTTTTATAGATTTTCCTTTGATTCATTTTTGGTGAAATCTAGCCATTGGAGTGTACCTGGAAGGATTTTTCATTCATAAAAAATAGCCGTTAGATGTCAGAAATCAAAAATATTACCGTTAGAGCTGATCTGGCATTTTTGATTTTTCGTCCAGGTGGGTTGGAGTCGGCTCCAGCTTTTCAGGTGTCGGCTCCGAATCGTTTTTCCATAAATAGTAAATTCTGAGTTCGTCGTGGAGTCGGCTCCGCAAAAGCAAGTGTCGGCTCGCCGTCGTCAGGTGTCGGCTCCCGAAAACTGAAGGTGTCGGCTCCAGGATGCTCAGAAAAATCATCACTCTGTTCCAGCATCGGAGTCGGCTCCTGACACAGTAAAGTGTCGACTCCGAAACCTTAGGTGTCGGCTCCGAAACTCTAGGTGTCGGCTCCAGGTTATATCAAAAATCAGATTAAAATTGAATTGGCCATGGGGTCGGCTCCAGACATTCTAGGTGTCGACTCCAAGCTCTGAAACTTTAAAATCTCTGATTTGTATATGATTCAAAAATCATTTCTTAATTCCTTTAAATTGATCAAATAAATTTAAGTCCTGAAACACTTATGAAATCCATTAGTAATCAAATGAATATACTCAATTCCTTTATTAATCATCAAAATCAATGAGTGGATCAACAATCTCCCCCTTTTTGATGATTATAAAAACATTGAGTATATGCATAGAATTCTTAAAGAGAATATCAAGGAAGTGATCTTTACGAGTAAGCTCCCCCTGAATAAGGTAGCTTCTCTTATGAAGTTCAAATTCAAATTATTCTTCCTCTTTGATACTTAAGATTTCTTTGTGCATAGACAATTCAATTCAATTATCAATTCATATCAATAACTCAACATCATATCAATCAATTAACATTCTCAACTATAATTCTTTCCATATAATTTTAATTTTCTCCCTCTTAATGCATATACAATTCTAATTTTCTCCCCCTTTTTTGTAATCAACAAAAAGGTAAAGAATATTTTACTGCATCAAAGGATAATTGCATCAAAAAGATAATCAAAAGTCAAATAGAATAAAAACTTTTCATTCATTAATATAAGCTTCACTACATCAACATATTGTCAAGTATTACATAATTCTCTCCCTCTTTTACATTTCATTATATTAACTTCATTACATCAAAATGTAAACAACATTTCAACAAGATTGAACATAAACAACATCAAAAGTTCTTTCTAACTATTCTTGTTAAATGGTCTACTATATTTTTCATTCCATCACATTGAAGTCTAACATAATCTTTTAGTCTCTCATCCACAAATGTGCAAGCTGTTGTGATTTTGTCTTGAAGTTCGGCGTTGCACTTTGAATAAGTTTCACCATCTCCACAAATCTCTTTAAGCTCTTCAAAGATGTTCTTCAAATCACCATTTAAAGATTCTGCGGAGGTGTTGAGAGTTGATTCAATCTTTGCAATCCGATCATCAAGGGAGTAAAGTGATTCTTTTAAATTCATAAATTTACTGTCAAACTCATCCTTCTGAGCTGCAAACAACTTTTTAATTGCTCCATTTGAAGGTCTGAGAATCCAGTCGAAGAAGTGGATGGTTGATCATAAACTTGTGCAGGTGCAGGAGCAGGAATAGGAGTAGGCTGTGGAGAAGGAGCCCTAAATGATGGTCCAGCCTCGCAAGGCTCAGAAACTCTCGCATAGGGGCTCTTTCATCTAGATGTCCTTTCCTATCCCATTGACCATTCACCTTGACAAAACCCATCCGATGCAATGTAGCTAAGCTATAGTAATCTGTGTGCCTTAGGTTCTTGGAAAGTTCATTGTCTTGAATTGGAACCCCTTGGCTCTTGAATACCATAGTTAGTACCATTCCATACGGTAGGGATGATCTCCTTTTCCCTCCAGCTTCTGCCATATAAAAATCATCATTGCTGCCAGATTGATCGGCTGCCCAGTTAGAACACTGTCCATAACACAATGTCTCGCTCCGAGACATACTCAAACCGACCAGTCTTTGGAAACAAGATCCTACTGCATATATTGTGTAATAATCTTAATTCTAGGGGTAGTTGATTGGCTCTAATTTCTTCAAACTCAGTTACATCCCTTCCTAACATCCTTGAAAGGGCTGCTGACCTATCACTATGCATGTCAGCGGCTAAACCAGTGATCGGGATGCTGAGAAGATTTCCGAGCTTTTGAAAAGTGAGATGAATCCTTTTCCCTTTAACATTGCTTACTAAACCTCCATCCCCTCTAGCCAAATTGAGATAAAATTCTTTTACTAGGGCTGGATAGGTAGGAACATCAAGAGAACACAGCATATCCCAGCCCATTTCCTTCAATTGTCTCCCGATTGAAAAAGCCTTCGGATTCAAATAGGTCAAAATCGACTTTTCTACCCATTGTGATGACTCTATCAGCTAGGGTATCTACCTTTGTGGAAGATGTGTTGGGATTGTCGGAATCTGTGGACGAATCGCTGCTTGGAGTCGGCTCACGAACGGGACGACGTGCGGACCGCTTTCCCGTAGTTACCGGCGCTCCAACCACTGATTCTCTCCTTTTGGGTGCCATTTGATCTTTGGAAAGGTTCGATTTGGATGGAATTAGAGATGGGGAAGTTTTGGAGAAATTTTGGAAGAGTTTGGTTAGGATTTGAGAAAGATATGAAATGACGAGGTGTCGACTCTGCCCTAATAAATCAACATTTGACTCCCAGGTGTCGACTCCCGCAAAGTCGGGTGTCGACTCCAAATCGCTAACACAGTCAGCGCTCGAACTGGAGTCGGCTCCGAATTCACAGGTGTCGGCTCCAAGGTCAAGGACCGAGAGCGACACAGTCTTAGGTGTCGACTCCTCATTCTGAGGTGTCGACTCCTGAGACAAATTCAGCAAAAAATATAAGATACAAATGACTGAAACTCGTCAAAATAAATCTTATAAAATTTTGATAAAATTATGGAGTATTAAGGATCAAGTAGCTCGAATGACTAGATAATTTGTCCTTAAAATAGTGAAGGGAATATCAAGAAATTGATAGAAATTTTAGATTCTCATTCCTTAATGTATCAAAATCAATCCATAGGGTCACATATCCCTAATTCACCTCTAAGATAACAAAATCTTTCTTCACTCAAAGGTTTTGTAAATATGTCAGCTAATTGTTCCTCTGTATTAACATATTCAAGACAAATTTCATTATTAGCTACATGTTCTCTTATAAAATGATATCTAATCTCAATGTGTTTTGTTCTTGAATGTTGAATTGGATTTTTAGTTAGATTTATTGCACTCGTGTTATCACATCTAATTGGTGTTTTGTCGGGGGTTATGCCATAATCTTCAAGTTGTCTCTTAATCCAAAGGATTTGAGCACAGCAACTTCCAGCTGCAACATATTCTGCTTCAGCAGTAGATAATGCAACCGAATTTTGCTTTTTGCTAAACCAAGAGATTAAGTTACATCCTAAGAATTGACATGCACCACTAGTGCTTTTTCTATCCAATTTACATCCAGCATAGTCAGAATCAGATATGCAATTAAATTTAAGGTTGAGTCTCTAGAGTACCATAAACCTACATTTTTAGTTCCACTTAAATATCTTAAAATTCTTTTTACAGCAATTAAGTGAGATTCTTTAGGTTCAGATTGAAATCTAGCACATAGACATACTGCAAACATAATATCTGGTCTACTAGCAGTTAAGTAAAGAAGAGATCCAATCATACCTCTGTAATGTTTTTGATCTACTTTCTTACCATCTTCATCTTTGTCCAATTTGCACGAAGGACTCATAGGTGTCCCAAGTGGTTTGATTGACTCCATTCCAAATTTCTTGAGCAGTTCTTTTGTGTATTTGGCTTGATTGATGAAGATTCCTTCTTTGCTTTGTTTGATTTGAAGTCCTAGGAAGAAGTTGAGTTCTCCCATCATACTCATTTCAAACTCACCCTGCATTAACTTTGCAAATTCTTGACATAACAAATTGTTAGTAGCACCGAAAATAATATCATCAACATATATCTGTACTACTAATAAATCTTTATCTTTTGTTTTCAAAATAGTGTTTTATCGACATTTCCTCTTACAAAATCATTTTCAATCAGAAATTTACTTAATCTTTCATACCAAGCCCTAGGTGCTTGTTTCAAACCGTATAGTGCTTTGTGTAATTTAAAAACATGATTTGGAAATTCATGATCTTCAAATCCCGGTGGTTGTTCAACAAAAACTTCTTCATTTATAAATCCATTTAAGAATGCGCTTTTAACATCCATTTGAAATAAATTTATATGCATATGACATGCAAATGCAAGTAACAATCTAATTGCTTCAAGTCTAGCTACAGGTGCAAAAGTCTCATCAAAATCAATTCCTTCTTCTTGATTATATCCTTTTGCAACTAATCTAGCTTTGTTTCTTATTACTATGCCATTTTCGTCTAATTTATTTCTAAATACCCATTTTGATCCTATTACAGAATGATCCTTAGGTCTATCTACTAATGTCCAAACATTATTTCTTGTGAATTGATTTAATTCTTCTTGCATGGCTAACATCCAGTTATTATCTTTTTCAGCTTCTTCAATAGTTTTTGGTTCAATTTGAGATACAAATGCAAGATGATTATTGATGTTTCTCATTGATGATCTAGTTCTTACTCCTTGAGATGGATCACCTATAATTAATTCTCTTGGATGACCATAGGCATATCTCCAATCTCTAGGTAGATCTATATCATTACGATTTCTATCAATAACATCAACACTAGGAGAATCATTATCTTTAGCTTCTTGTTCATGATCTGAAGATACATCTATATTTAATTTTTCAATGTCTCTTTCTAGAATGTTTGTATCTTCCTCATCATCAATCTTTTTAGAACTTGATGCTAAAGATTCATCAAAGATTACATGAATAGATTCTTCTACTATTAAGTTTCTCTTGTTAAAAACTCTATAAGCTTTACTTGATGTTGAATATCCTAAGAATATGCCTTCATCAGATTTTGCATCAAATTTTCCTAGGTTATCTTTGCCATTGTTGTGAATGAAACACTTACAACCAAATGCATGAAAGTAGCTTATGTTTGGTTTTCTATTATTCCAAAGTTCATAAGGTGTTTTCTTAATGATTGGCCTAATTAAAGCTCTATTAAGGATGTAACATGCCGTGTTTATAGCTTCTGCCCAAAAATATTTTGGTAAGTTGCTTTCACATAGCATGGTACGGGCCATGTCTTCTAGGGTTCTATTTTTTCTTTCAACTACACCATTTTGTTGCGGTGTTCTAGGTGCAGAAAAATTATGATGGATGTCATTTTCTATGCAAAAATTTTCAAATAAATGATTTTCAAATTCAGTGCCATGATCACTTCTTAGAGACACTATGGTGTTGTTTTTCTCATTTGTGACTTTCTTAAAGAATTTCAGGAATATCGAGAAAGTCTCATCTTTGTGAGCTAAAAATAACACCCAAGTGTATCTAGAGTAATCATCTACAATCACAAGACCATATTTCTTTCTCCTAGACTTGTGGTTCTAGTAGGTCCAAAAAGATCCATGTGAAGTAGTTCAAGTGGCCTAGAAGTGGAAACAATGTTTTTAGTTTTGAAAGAATTTCTAGTTTGTTTCCCAAATTGACATGCATCACAGATTTTATTATTTTCAAAATCTAATTGTGGAAGTCCTTTTACTAAATCCATTCTTATTAATTTTGAAATAAGGTGTGTGCTTGCATGACCTAATCTACGATGCCACAACCAACCAATCTCATTTATATTAGCATTATTAGCAACTAGGCAATGATTACTTGTAGACAAATTGTCTAAATCAATCAAGTATACATTGCCATTTCTATTTCCAATAAAAATAATGCTATTATCAATGGGATTAGAAACTGTGCATATAGAAGATTCAAATGATACTTTAAAACCTTTGTCACATAATTGACTAATGCTAATTAAATTATGTTTCAAACCATCAACATATAAGACATTTTCAATATATGTGGAGGGAGTTATTTGAATGTTACCAAACCCCAAGATTTGGCCTTTGCCATTGTCGCCAAATGTAACTACTCCTCCTCTTTTGCTTTCAAGGGTGATGAATTGATCCTTGTCACCCGTCATGTGCCTTGAGCAGCCACTATCGAGATACCACTTTCTCTTTGATCTTTTGGCCGCAAGACACTCCTGCAAAAATAATTAAGTCTTATATTTAGGTACCCAAGCTTTCTTGGGTCCTTCATGGTTAGTAGCATAAACAATTGTTCCTTTAGAACCCAAATTTTCTTTCCTTTACTATTTATCTTCTTATCTATTTTCTTAAAATTGCATTCAAAAACTTTGTGTCCCTTCTTGTTACAGTAATGACATGTAACATTATCAAGGTTTTGTTCCTTTTTAAAAAGTTTTTGACAAATTTTTGTTTCAAATTAGGCCTATATCCTAAACCAGCCTTATCATATATAGCTCTTTGATTACTTAACAATAAATTAAGTTTTTCTGAACTATAAGTGAATTTATCAACAATACTTTTATATTTATCAACTTCCTTCTTTAGTTTATCATTTTCATTAGAAATTGATTCTTTTTCTTTAGTCAAATTGTCTTTTTCAGATTTCAGCACTTTGGTTTCTTTATTAAAATTTTCTTTTTCTTCAATCAAAGTTAAATTTTTATTTTTCAAAAACTTATATTTCTTTTTCAAAATTTTGAAATCACCGACAAGTTCATTAAAAGCATCAAATAATTCATCAAAAGCAAATTCATCGCAAGGGTTTTCAGAACTTACCTCATCCTCTTCGTTTGCCATAAAGCAAATGTTAGCAACCTCCTTTTGTTCTTCCTCCGATGAGGATTCATCGCTGTCGCTCCAGGTTGCAACATAGGCTTTCTTCTTCTTCTTGAAAGACTTTTTCAGTTGAGGACAATCATATCTGTAATGCCCGGTTTCTTACATTCATAGCAAATCAAGGGGTCTTTCTCTTTATCCTTGTCCTTGTCTTTTTCTTTTTCTCCTTCCATCTTAGTTCCAAATTTCTTCTTGTGGAAGGGTCTCTTTCTCCTCATGAATTTTTTGAACTTTCTTGCTAGAAGAGCTGTCTCATCATCATCTTCTTCACTATCATTGCAGCTCTCCTCATTTTCAGCAGCCTTAAGAGCTATGGTCTTTTTCTTCTTCACATCTTCTTCTATGTGTTGCTTCATGGTCAATTCATGGGTCATTAGGGATCCTAGAAGCTCCTCTAAGGGTAAGGTGTTGAGGTCCTTTGCTTCTTGGATTGCTGTCACCTTCGCTTCCCACGTTCTTGGAAGTGACCTGAGAATTTTTCGAACAAGTTCAGAGTTAGAATATGTTTTGCCTAAACTTTTCAACCCATTTACAATATCAGTAAATCTAGTATACATGCTAGCTATATTTTCAGTTTGTTCCATGCAAAATAACTCATATTTATGAACCAGAATATTTATTTTGGATTCTTTTACTTGGTTAGTACCCTCATGGGTAACCTCTAATCTATCCCAAATCTCCTTTGCGGAATTACAAGTGGAGATTCTATTAAATTCATTAGCATCTAAAGAGCAATATAAGACATTCATGGCCTTAGCATTGAGCTGTGCCATTTTTCTATCATTATCATTCCAATCCCTTTCGGGCTTAGGAACAATAGTGCCATCAACAACGTGTGTGGGTGTACTAGGTCCATTAGTTATAACACCCCACAATTCATAATCAGAAGCTTGAATGAATATCCTCATTCTTGCTTTCCAATAAGAATAGTTGGAACCATTAAACAAAGGAGGTCTATTTGTTGAATGACCTTCAGCAAATGATCCAACTTGAGTTGCCATTTGGATCTTTAGCTCTTGATCGTGTGATCAAAATCTAATGAGCACTTGCTCTGATACCAATTGTTGGCCCAGATGACAACCAAGAGGGGGGGGGGGATGAATTGGGTTCTTTAAAAAATTTAGCCTTTTAAAAATGTTTGCTTAAGAAGAATGAAAGTAAATGCAATGTAAATAAAAGTACAGTGAATAAAACAGAGATAGAGATAGAGTCAATGGAAGCACGGCAAACACAAAGATTTTATAGTGGTTCGGTGTATCCAACACCTACATCCACTCCCAAGATCCTACTTGGGTCCACACTATAATCTCCTTGATTACAGTCGAGTTGTTTTACAAGTTCACAACTCAAACTTGTTGTTTTACCCGGGATCACAACGAACCCAGCCGGTTTTTCGGGCTTACCAGCACAAAACCCAAGACTCAAGCAAAACTAGCTTGACCCAAGGTTAACAACCTCCACTAGTTCAATCCCCTTTGATTGAACTAGGCACAAGCAAGTATATAAATGTTTTACAAATTTTCACAGCTCCTTAATGAGCAGATATTCAAAGAAAAGTAAATAGGTTTAGAAAATCCTGATTTGAAGTTGTTTGGCTTTGAGCTTTTCTTCTTTTCCTCTTCTCCTTGCTGGGTTGAATCAAGCCTCAGCTCCGATTCTTCATAGTGGATGCAGTTGAGAAGATTGAAAAGATGGTCTCTTTCTTCTAGATGAGAATCCTTCGATTTTCCTCTATTTGAACGGCTTGGATTCTTCTTTGAGCTTTGTGGAGTTGAAGGTTTAGAAATTGAAAGCTCCTCTCTTGGATATACGGCTCAAGACTTCTAGGATTTTGATTTTTGATTGTGTCTATCCGTTTCTATCTCTCTCTTTCTATATCTTTTCAAACGGTTGTTTTTCCCCCTTTTTATAGATTTTCCTTTGATTCATTTTTGGGTGGAAATCTAGCCGTTGGAGTGTACCTGGAAGGATTTTTTATTCATAAAAAATAGCCGTTAGATGTCAGAAATCAAAAATATTACCGTTAGAGCTGATCTGGCATTTTTGATTTTTCGTCCAAGTGGGTTGGAGTCGGCTCCAGCTTTTCAGGTGTCGGCTCTGAATCATTTTTCCATAAATAGTAAATTCTGAGTTCGTCGTGGAGTCGGCTCCGTAAAAGCAAGTGTCGGCTCGCCGTCGTCAGGTGTCAGCTCCCGAAAACTGAAGGTGTCGGCTCCAGGATGCTCAGAAAAATCATCGCTCTGTTCCAGCATCGGAGTCGGCTCTTGACACAGTAAAGTGTCGACTCCGAAACCTTAGGTGTCGGCTCCGAAACTCTAGGTGTCGGCTCCAGGTTATATCAAAAATCAGATTAAAATTGAATTGGCCATGGGGTCGGCTCCAAACATTCTAGGTGTTGACTCCAAGCTCTGAAACTTTAAAATCTCTGATTTGTATATGTTTCAAAAATCATTTCTTAATTCCTTTAAATTGATCAAATAAATTTAAGTCCTGAAACACTTATGAAATCCATTAGTAATCAAATGAATATACTCAATTCCTTTATTAATCATCAAAATCAATGAGTGAATCAATATATTAGTTGCATAGGAAGTTGTTATTATTTAGTTGCATAGGGAGTTGCTATTTTGAATTAAGTAATGTGTATTTATTTCTGATAGGTAAAGAGTCATTTTGTAAGTATAAAAGGCCATGTATTCTTTCACAATTCAGTATGAAAAAAGAGAAATCAGAAATATAATAGCAATTATCTTCTCCTTTTTCATTAAATTTGGTATCAGAGCCACAAAAAGATCCATGGCCTCCATGAACTTTGTTCAATCTCAAATATCCAAACTCACCAAAGACAACTATGACAACTGGTTTATCCAAATGAAGGCTTTGCTTGGATCCCTTGATGTTTGGAATCTTGTAGAAGATGGCTACATGGAGCAGATCAAAGATGAAGCAATGATCACACAAGAGCAAAGAAAGTAAAATAAGAAGTCAAAAGGAAAAGACAAGAAGGCTCTCTACACACTATACCAAAGTGTAGATGAAGGCATATTCGAGATTATTGCCGAAGCTTCAACATCAAAGGAGGCATGAGACTTATTGCATAAGGCACATAAAGGAGCAGAAAAGGTAAAAAAGATTCGGCTACAATCTTTGAGCTTTAAATTTGAATCTTTCAAAATGATAACTCGAGGATCAATTTCTAATTATTTTTCAAGATTGATGTCTACAGTCAATCAATTGAAAAGAAATGGTAAAGAAATTACTAATGTTCGAGTCATGGAGAAAATTTTGAGCTCTTTAGATGCAAAATTTGACTTCATTATTGTAGCCATTGAAGAATTAAAGGAATTAGAAGAGATGACTATAGAGCAACTCATGGGCTCTCTACAAGCACATGAGCAAAACTGTCAAGAGGATGGAGGAGAAACCCATCGAGCAAGTACTTCAAACAAATCTTACACTACAAGAGAAAGGTGATCCAAAAGATAAAATAAGTTTCCATGATCGAGGCCATGGAAGAAGAGGAAAAGGTGGAAGATTTCATCAAGATCAGCCACAAAGAAGCCAAGAAGACATAAGAGATCACCATGCCCGAGGTCCTGGTAGAAGAAGATTTTCTAATCCTAAAGGAAGAGGAAGGTATGGACAACAAGTAATATAATATTGTATTTGCAAAAAATATGGGCACTATGCTAAAGATTGTTGGTACAAGGATAATGCTAATTATGTTGATGAAAAAATTTATTTTATAAAAAAAATAAGAAGAAGAAGTAACTCAGCTTTTGGCCTACAATAACATTACTGGTGCTATCAAAAGAAGTACTTGGTACCTGGACATAGGTGCTAGCAATCATATGTGTGGGATAAAGGACATGTTTTTTAATATGGATGAAAGCTTCAAAGGCTCAGTGACTTTTGGTAACTTCTCTAAAAGATCAGTTGAAGGGAAAGGTAAAATCCTTATCAAGCTTCAAAATGGCACTCAAAATTTTATTTCAGATGTCTATTATATTCCAGACATTAAAAATAACATTCTTAGTTTGGGCCAATTGCTTGAAAAAGGCTATGACATTCACCTGAAAGAATTGGGTTTTTCTATCAGAGACAACAACAATACTCTCATTGCACATGTTCCTATGCCAAAAAATAGAATGTTTGAGCTGAGTTTGCATGTTGATGGCTCCTCTTGTATGTTAACATGAATCCTTCATGACTCTACTCTATGGCATCTTAGATATGGACACTTAAACTTTGATGGATTAAAACTTTTGTCTAGCAAGAATATGGTGACAGGAATACCTTAGCTGAAAATGTCTAAGGAAAAATGTGAAACTTGCATAGTTGGAAAGCAACAAAGGAGAACCTTCATTTTAGGAATATCAAGAAGAGCTACAAAACCCTTGGAATTGAAACATTCAGATGTTTGCAGGCCGATCAAACCAACAACTATGGGAGGTAATGAATATTATCTTTCCTTCACTGATGATTATTCTGGAAAGACATGGGTTTATTTATTAAAAAAAAGAGTGAAGTGTTTCAGAAATTTAAAAAATTTAAGCTGCTTGTTGAGAAACAAAGTGGTTTTCAAATTAAAGTTTTGAGATCGGATCGTGGTGGTGAGTATTTATCCAATGAGTTTTAAATTTTTTCAAAGCACATGGAATCTTTCATCAAGTTACCATGACTTATTCACCTTAGCAAAATGAAGTTTCAGAAAGAAAAAATTAAACTATTTTAAATATGGTTCGATGTATGTTGAAAGATAAAAATATGCCTAAAGAATTTTGGGGAGAAGCAGTTGCTTATGCAGTTTATTTGTTGAACAAATTTCCATCAAAAAGGCTTCACAATATGACACCTGACCAAGCATGGAGTTCATACAAGCCTAAGGTTGATCATCTTTATATTTTTGGAAGTATTGCTTATGTCAAAGTGCCTGATGAGAAAAGGATCAAACTTGATGACAAAGGAGAAAGGTGCATTATTTTAGGATATGCTGAAAATTTAAGCTGCTATAAGTTGTATAATCTTATTACAAAGTAAGTGATCTTTTCAAGAAAAGTTGAATTTGATGAAAAGAAAATGTGGAGACGGCAAGATAACAATAAAATGCAAGAAAGTAATGCATTATTAAAGAAGAAAAGTCATAACATCAAGAAGAAATTATAGGAAAAAATTGATTTTACGATGCCCCAGGATCTCAGGTTTATTTGTATGCATGTATTTTATTTAAAATTTAATCTAATTAAATTTATAAAATACGTCATGTATATTTGTAATTAAAAGCATGCAAAATTTAAAATTAAATTTTATACATGTCAATTTGCGTACCTGATGCAGAAACTGAATGTAGATCTAATCTCCTATGAATAGTTTCCTCTTGATGCCTTGCGAGTCGCACGTGCTACTCCTCTATTTCATACATACACCAGGAAACCTTGAGACATGGGATATGGAATCAGAAGGAATGGAGAACTCTTTTTGAAGAGAGGAGTCCCTCTCTATTTTGACTTCTCTGATTTTTGGACTCTTCTTTTTCACTGCTCTTTTTTTTTCGAAGTTGAGAAAAGCTTCTTAAATAAACCCATCCTAAAACAACCCAAAACAACCTTTTGAATTTGTTTTACGATACAATAATATCCGATCTTCGAAAGCGGATGGGTTACGGGCGTTCACACATTGTCAATGCGTAAAGAAAATTTTATAAAAAAAATTTACAGATTCATATCATCTTAATTTGTAATTTAAATAAAATTTTAAATTCACGATATCGTAAAATCGTAATTTATACGAAGTTTCAAATTCACGAGTCACGACATCTCAATGATAGAAGTACTGTAGTTTAAACAAAATGATAAAATCGTAATTTACATGAAATGGTAGAATTGTAATTTTTTTGAAGTTATAAAGTATCGTTGGCTGCTCGTAACGATAATATAAAAAATATTTAAAATATGAATTTATACGGAAATAATTAGATTAAATCGGTTTGAAGTCCAAATTGAAAACCGGAAGAACCAATGCGAAGATCTCGAACCATACTTCGCATTGGACTTATTTAATTTTTAATTTAAAGTAATTTATGATTTCAAAATTCATAAATAAACAATCAGAGGCTATATTGGATATCCAATTCAAACCACTTTGAAACCAGATCTAAACCACTCTATCGTCAAACCAACCATTGGTCTATGGTTCAAGTCCTATCCCACAATGGGTCTGAATAAATCCCAAAAATTTACTTGAGTTACAAACTAACTCAAGTTTATCCCCAAAATAAGTACTACCGCTAATGCCCAGTGCTAGCTAGACATTGCTAGTATAAACTCGGTATTACCCATATGACCAAGTTCCACTTAGATCATGGATTAAGCCTGTCTCCAGGTTACCTAACTATGTGCGTGACTCCATAGGTTCAAATCTAAGTCGGTAGCATTGGAACACTTTCTATACCAATCAATGTGACCATCTAGCAATGGTACCCAATGTCCGAATAGACCGAATGTATGCAAAGTAATATTCAAGAACCTAGGCTATGGTTACCGTATAATTTATCCCCTTGTCCAAATACTCAAGATGAATTTAGAGTTAACTGCCAACTTCCAAAAACATCTAAGTGTGTTTCAACATGTACAATCCTGTGATTACCCTGGCAAGGTTTTGCAAAATTAAAACACAAACCGAGTATTAACTCTAATACTTAGAGTGGACAATTCCATCTTGACTCATCACTGATTTAATAACTACTTGACTGTACCCAGCATCCTTTCGTCACTGGATTATAAATCCAGGTAGTCCAGCGCCTAAGTACAGTGAGTTGCTTACTAAGTCACCATGATAGTCTCAGGTCAAAGGGACACTTATACCCATTGCCCTTCTGTGAGATACCCTTGACAGTAGAGTACTCAACATAGGTGAGCCATTGTTCAGTGAATGTACTCCTACACTCATCTGCATGCCATACTAATGTCATACACTCTTTGATTTAAGAGGACAAACCAACATATATGGCACACAACGACCTATACTTGACTACGTTATTGTCCTTGGTAATAACATATCATTTGGTCGAGAACCCATTTAAGAATTACTTGATAATTCCTTCTTTCTCGAATAAATGTAATTTTAAGGACTACAACATATAAGAGTTCTATTGGAAGATGAAAAATATGTTGTACTGCCAAAATAACTTTTATTAATCAAATAAATCATGTACAATGAATCACAACTGTCTATAAGCTAGACGATTGCTGTAGGACATATTTCCTAACAGAAATTTCATCATCAACCTCACAACAAAGTCCAAGACATCCATCTCCATAAGAAAGTTCAAGTGGCTCATCCTCAAATAGAGCACACAAAACTCAGAGTGTGCAAGAGTTGCTTGACATTGCAAGGCATCTTGATGCTAATGATTATACTATGTTTTATCTTTTTGCATGTCATATTTCCTAACAACTCCCACTTGGACTAGAGCCAATCAGAATAGTATCTAATACCCATCTTCCACTTGTGTTCATCGAACTCCTTGACTCCGAGAGCTTTAGTAAATGGGTCGGCTAGGTTCTCCTTTCCGTCGATCTTCCGAAGCTTGATGTCACCTTGTTCCACGATTTCTCGTACAAGGTGATAACGATGCAATATATGCTTAGTGTGGTGACAAGATTTTGGCACTTTGGCTTGGGCAATTGCTCCAGAGCTGTCACAGTACACTGGAACAAGACCACCCAGGGCAGGCGCCACTTCCAGCTCACCCAAAAATTTTTGTAGCCATATTGCTTCCTTTGCTGCATCTAATGTTACGATATACTCTGCCTCGCATACAGAATCTGCCACTGTGTGTTGCTTGGAACTTTTCCAGCAGATCGCTCCTCCATTTAGGGTAAAGACAAACTCTGATACACTTTTGCTATCATCTTTGTCTGACTGAAAAATGGAGTCAGTATATCCCACAAGCTTCAAGTCAAGTTCTCCATAGATAAACCATTGGTCTTTAGTATTTCACAAATACTTAAGGATGGTTTTCACCACTTTTCAATGTGCTTCACCTGGGTTAGACTGATATCTACTCACTACTCCTAGTGAATATGCTACGTCCGATCTCGTACATGTCATGGCGTACATAATAGAATCCATTGCCAAAGCATATGGAATCATACTCATACGTTCCCTCTCGTCAGGAGTTGTCGCACAATCCTTCTTAGAGAGTAAAATCCCATGGCCTATCGGAAGATAGCCTTTCTTGAAATTTTCATGCTGAACCTTTTCAGCACAGTCTCGATATACGTTGACTGTGATAATCCCAGCAGCTTCTTTGTTCTATCTCTATAGATCTTCATCCCTAGAATGTAAGAAGCTTCTCCTAAGTCCTTCATGGAGAACTGTGACATTAACCAAACCTTTATTCCCTGTAATGCAGGAATGTCATTCCCAATTAAGAGATATCATCTACATACAATACAAGAAACATAACTACAGAACCATTAGCCCATTTATATATGCAGGGTTCTTCTCCGTTCTTAACGAAGCCATACGTTTTGATACACTTATCAAAACATATATTCCAACTCTGAGATGCTTGCTTTAGTCCATAGATGGACTTTTAGAGTTTGCATACTTTTGATACATCTGCAGATATGAATCCTTCAGGTTGTATCATATACACCTCCTCTTCCAGTTCTCTATTCAGAAAAGCTGTTCGAACATCCATTTGCCAGATTTCATAGTTAAAATATGCAGCCAGAGCAAGCATGATCCGAATGGACTTGAGCATTGCTATAGGAGAAAAAGTCTCGTCATAGTCTATACCATAACGTTGATGATACCCCTTAGCAACCAGATGAGCTTTATGGTCTCCACCTTTCCGTCTGCGCCTCATTTCTTCTTAAAAATCCATTTGCACCCAATGGGTTTTATCCCTTCAAGTGGATCCATAAGTGTCCATACACTGTTGATCTCCATGGATTCCTTTTCGGATTTCATGGCCTCAAGCCATTTCTTAGAATCAGACCTCTGCATTGCATCCATATAGGTGATGGGATCCTCGTTGTTCTTATCGAGCTCAATAGGATCGCCATCATGGACCAAGTAACTGGAGTATCTGTTCGGTTGACGTGGTACTCTATCAGATCTCCTCAATGTATTCTCAATGGGCTCTGGGTTTGATTTAATCAAAGCCGATTCTATAGAGGCTTCAGAGCATATAGGTACTTCTACCTGTCGAACTTCATCAAGTTCAACATTAGCAGCCTTAGTTCTTTTAGCAAGGAACTCCTTTTCCAAAAAGGTAGCTCTAAGACTAACAAATAATTTTCGTTCTTCAGTATGGTAGAAATAATATCCTTTAGTCTCTTTGGGATACCCAACAAAAAAACATTTGTTAGACCTAGGTCCTAGTTTATCTGTCTGCAATCATTTGACATAAGCTGGACACCCCCATACTCTAAGGTGTGAAAATATCGGCTTACGTTCAGTCCATATCTGATATGGAGTCTTAGTAACAGACTTGCTTGGAACCCTATTAAGAATATAACATGCTGTCTCGAGGGCATATCCCCAAAAGGAGAGAGACATATTGGCAAAGCTCATCATGGATCGAACCATGTCCAACAGGGTTCGATTCCTCCTTTCAATACACCATTTAACTGGGGTGTCCCTGAAGGAGTCCATTGAGAGAGAATCCCATTCTCCTCAAGATATGTCAGGAACTCACTTGAAAGATATTCACCTCCTCGATCTGATCAAAGGATTTTAATATTCTTTCCAGTTTGTTTCTCTACTTCATTACGATATCGTTTGAACATTTCAAATGACTCAGATTTATGTTTCATCAAGTAAACATAACCAAACCTAGAGTGGTCATATGTAAACGTAATGAAATAGCTAAACCCACCCATAGCAGTGGTATTCATGGGTCCACATATATCCGTATGTATGAGACTTAGAATATCTCTGGCTCTTTCACCTTTTTCAGTAAAGGATGATTTGGTCATTTTACCAATAAGACAAGATTCACATATTGGAATTGATTCACAATCAATGTCATTGAGGATACCCTCTCTGACTAATCTATTAATCCTGTTCTTGTTAATGTGACCCAGTCTATAGCGCCATAGGTATGAATCACTAACACTATCTATCCTAAGCCGTTTGCTTGGAGTACACATCACATTTATAGGTCGTGATAACATAAAAATGCCATTGCACAATTGTCCACACATTACAGAAGTATCATTCACAATGATGTTCATAACGTCATTCTTTATTGAAAAATCAAATCCTTCAATGGTCAATTGGCCTACAGAAATAACATTTAATAAGAAATTAGGATAATAGTGACATTCACTTAGCATGACATTGCAGGATTCAAAAAATAGCTCTACTACTCCTAACGCTAGGACTAGAACTCGACTTCCATCACCCACGTTCAGGAATCTTTCGCCATCCTTGAATCTCCTACTAATTCGAAGTCCATGCAAAGAATTGCAAATATGAATTGGACTGCTGGTATCTAATACCTAATTAGTAGTATCACAAATAGAGAAAATACAAGGCGTTATCATATAAGTACCTTGTCCAGCAACTACTTGCTGCTTTTTCTTCCTTGGTATGTTAGGATCCAGGGTTGCAATGTATTGAGGATAATTCTCTTCCAATGACCCAGCTTTTTGCAGAAGAAGCATTCCGCTTGGTTCTTGTCAGCCTTATCTTTCTTCTTAGCCTAATTATGCCCATCATTTTGCACTTTTTTATTCTTATTCCTTTTCTTCATCCCTTTCTTAAAGGAACGATGACTGCTCCAGAAACTCCCACTAAATTTATCGAGCCCTTTTGAAGCTGGTGATCCTTCTCATAAGTTTGCAGTAAACCCAGTAAACCATGGTAGTTTACTACATGTTTTGTCATTCTAAAATGACTGAGAAAATCCAAGTAGGAACCAGGCAGGGAGTTCAATATAGCATCCTTCCCAAGTTGCTCATGCAAGGAAAAACCGAGCTTGCCCAGGCGCTCGATCATCTCAATCATGTACAATACATGATCAGTGACCGACGCCCCTTTAGGCATTCGAGCATTGAAAATGGCACTAGATACTCTGTACCTTTCAACGTCGTCTGGTGTGCCAAAGGACTCCTTCAACTTTTGAAGGATCTCTTTAGGTTGGGCTTCCTCAAACTTCCTATTGAACTCATCATTCATGGAGGCCAGCATAATGCACCATACTGTGGTGCGATCATTGACCCACTTCTGATAAGTATCTTTGACCGTAGTGCGAGCATTCGAAGCTGGCTCCTCAGGTTTAGGATCCATTATCACATAAAGAATCCTATCATGTTTCAAGACTATCCTGAGTCTTCGATACCAGCTATCGAAGTTGGGACCCGTAAGTTTGTCATTGTCCAACAATGAACGGAGCGGCAAATTGGTTGACATGATCTAAAAGGATAACCAAAACCTATTAGCTTACATGATTTATTAATCCTAAAGACATGGACTTTAGTCTAAAGGACTTGCCACTATATTATTCAGATTGGTAGTCTTTACTTTCAATCCAAGAAATTATCCCTAATTCCTTAGTGGGTACTAGAATCCAATAGACAACACATGAGCCCGACTTTGGCCGGCCCATCCATGTGCATCGAAAGGTAGGTTCTTTAACCAATTGCTTCTCCAAGCAATTTTTAGTAATCTATTTTGCCCTAGGATGCACTTCAATCGGCCTTTGGGCCTCCTATTGAAGGTCCCAGTTAGGTCCAACCATTAACATGACAAAATTTAATGTTTCTAACCAACGAATAATCAAGCCCGACTTTGGCCGGCTCACCTGACTATCGTTAAGAGAGTTGCACTAAGTCATCATATTATGAATGGCAATTCCAATAGCCTGATGATCACCCGACCTTTGGGTCTGCCAATGATCACCCAACTATTGGACCCATTACCATCTACTTAATGGGAGGCTAAGACTTAGTTATCTCCATAACTTCATCTTTTTAAGGACCTAATAATTTTTAGGGTTTGATCAAATTGTGACAAATGAGGAAAGACATGAACTTAATCAAGAATCCCCCCACTAACTATTAGAGGGATTTATGAACAATTGGTCCATGGGCTCCTAAAATCAGTCAGGACTGATAAGCCTTAATTGACATGGGTTAACTTGAATCAATAAGCTATCCAATGGATTCTGGTCGACCACATTGGCTAGGTAAGTGGGATCAAGAGATGGGTTGTGTCATTAACCATCTTGCCTTAGACATCATCTGGTTTACTAGACTCAATTAGACTAGCCTAGAGACTCGGGCTCATCGCTGAGCCAAAATCAAGTCCATTTAGATATATGGACTGATCAATCTAACTAATCAGAGAGAGAAGAAACCTAATTCAATATTTGATTAGACTTAATTCTCTACTTGGTCCATTCATTCTAAACTCAGGTCTAACCCAATTACTGAACCTGACCCTTACTAACCCATTTACCCAGATTTATGGATTTATGATTTAAAATCTTTTAATCATCAACTTGATTCTTAATTAAGTTAATCTAATTTTCTAATTTGAAACAATTTCAAGATTTATCTTGTAAAACAATTTTACAATATTTTATTTATGATCCAAAATTTTAATGTTAATTTAATTAACATTTATGTCATAATTTAATATTAGATCTAATCTAAAATATCATGACATTCAGATCAAAAATGTAAAATAATTTTAACCTTTTATTATTTTATTTTAGATCTGTTTCATGGATCATAACATAATTAGCACTCCATGGTGAGGGTAACAGAGGTTGTGAAACCTCAACAGACTAGATGGCCAGATGAATCGACCCAATCCAGAAATACAGCAAAGCATACGGTTCTAGATATACATTAGTCCTACTAATAAATATGTTTTTATCAATAATAAACATGCTTTAATCATGCGTTATATTTAGATCTACATTAGATCTACTTTAGAACATGCTTTGATCATTAATAAACATGTTATAAACATGTATCATATTTAGATCTACACTAGATCTACTTTAAAACATGCTTTGATCATTACAGATTTACTATGCATTCTTAAACCTGGGAGGCTCTGATACCGTTTGTAGGAAAAAATTGATTTTACGATGCCCGAGGATCTCAGGTTTATTTGTATGCATGCATTTTATTTAAATTTAATCTAATTAAATTTATAAAATAAGTCATGTATATCTGTAATTGAAAGCATGCAAAATTTAAAATTAAATTTTATACCTATCAATTTGTGTACCTGATGCAGAAACTGGATCGATGTAGATCTAATCTCCTATGAATAGTTTCCTCTTGATGCCTTGCGAGTCGCACGTGCCACTCCTCTATTTCGTATGCACGCTAGGAAACCTTGAGATAGGGGATATGGAATCATAAGGGATGAAGAACTTTTCTCCAAGAGAGGAGTCCCTCTCTGTTTTAACTTCTCTGATTTTTGGACTCTTTTTTTTTCTATTTTTTTTTCAAAGTTGAGAAAAGCTTCTTAAGTAAACCCATCGTAAAACAACCCAAAACAACCTTTTGAATTTGTTTTACGATACGATAATATCCGATCTTCGAAAGCGGATGGGTTACGGGCGTTCACGCGTTGTCAACGTGTAAAGAAAATTTTATAAAGAAAATTTATGGATCATCTCAATGGCAAGATTGTAATTTAAATAAAATTTTAAATTTACGTTATCGGAATGATAAAATTGTAATTTATATGAAGTTTCAAATTCACACAGAAGTATCATAATTTAAACGAATTGGTAAAATCATAATTTACATGAAATTATAGAATCGTAAATTTTTTGAAGTTATAAAGTATCATTGGCTGCTCGTAACGATAATATAAAAAATATTTAAAATATGTATAAATACGGAAATAATAAGATTAAATCTGTTTGAAGTCCAAATTGAAAACCGGAAGAACCCATGCGAAGAACTCGAACCATACTTCGCATTGGACTTATTTAATTTTTAATTTAAAGTAATTTATGATTTTAAAATTTATAAATAAATGATCAGAGGCTATATTGGATATCCGATTCAAACCACTTTGAAATCAGATCTAAACCACTTTATCATCAAACCAACCATTGGTCTATGGTTCAAGTCCTATCCCACAATGGGTCTGAATAAATCTTAAAAATTTACTTGAGTTACAAACTAACTCAAGTTCATCCACAGAATAAGTACTACCGCTAATGCCCAGTGCTAGCTAGACATTGCTAGTACAAACTCGGTATTACCCATATGACCAAGTCCCACTTAGATCATGGATTAAGCCAGTCTCCAAGTCACCTGACTATGTGCGTGACTCCATAGGTTCGAATCTAAGTTGGTAGCATAGGAACACTTTCTATACCAATCGATGTGATCATCTAACAATGGTACCCGACGTCTGAATAGATCGAATGTATGCAAAGCAATATTCAAGAACCTAGGCTATGGTTACCATATAATTCATCCCCTTGTCCAAATGCTCAAGATGAATTTAGAGTTAACTGCCAACTTTCAAAAACATCTATGTGTGTTTCAACATGTACAATCCTGTGACTCCTCACATGGATTACCCTGGCCAAGGTTTTGCAAAATTAAAACACAAACTGAGTATTAACTCTAATACTTAGAGTGGACAATTCTATCTTGACTCATCACTGATTTAATAAATACTTGACTGTACCCAGCATCCTTCCGTCACTGGATTATAAATCTAGGTAGTCCAGCACCTAAGTACAGTGAGTTGCTTACTAAGTCACCATGATAGTCTCAGGTCAAAGGGACACTTATACACATTGCCCTTCTGTGAGATACCCTTGACAATAGAGTACTAAACAGAGGTGAGCCACTGTTCAGTGAATGTACTCCTACACTCACCTGCATGCCATACTAATGTCATACCTCCTTGGTTTAAGAGGACAAACCAACATATATGGCACACAACGACCTATACTTGACTACGTTATTATCCTTGGTAATAACGTATCATTTGGCCACGAACCCATTTAAAAATTACTCGATAATTACTCCTTTCTTGAATAAATGTAATTTTAAGGATTACAACATATAAGAGTTCTATTGGAAGATGAAAAATATGTTGTACTACCAAAATAACTTTTATTAATCAAATAAATCATGTACAATGAATCACAACCGTCTATAAGCTAGACGATTGGCTGTAGGACATATTTCCTAACAGAAATTTCATCATCAACCTCACAACAAAGTCCAAGACATCCATCTCCATAAGAAAGTTCAAGTGGCTCATCCTTAAATAGAGCACACAAAACTCAGAGTGTGCAAGAGTTGCTTGACATTGCAAAGGCATCTTGATGCTAATGATTATACTATGTTTTATCTTTTTGTAGGTTATGATCCAATTGAGTTTTATGAAACAAATAAAGAAGAAAAATGAAGAAATGCTATGCACGAAGAAATTTCATCAATTGAGAAAAATAATACTTGGGAACTCACAAATCTTCCCCAAAGTCATCAAGCCATTGGAGTCAAATGGGTGTATAAAACAAAAATAAATGCAAGTGGAGAAATAGAAAAACACAAAGCCCGCTTGATAATAAAGGGCTACAAACAACAATTTGGCATTAACTATGATGAAATTTTTTTTTTTCTGTTATTCGAATGGAAACGATATGCCTTCTTATTTCCTTAGTAGCTCAAATGAAATGAAATTTTTTTCAAATGGATGTGAAATCAGGTTTTTTAAATGACCATTTGAATAAAGAAGTCTATGTAGAACAACTGATCGCTGTCGTTGGCGGTCAAAAATAAAACCTACTCACTATTATAGCTAGTGGTGTATCGGGATCATATCATGGGGATCAAGGGTAATTATTTCATGGAAAAAAAATAAAAAAAATTATTTATAGATAATTATATTTAGAATAGTGGTTATTAAAAGATAACAACTAATTAATTAACAAAATAAGATAGCAGGAAAAGCAAGCAAACATGTTTTATCTTCTTTTCTTTATGTTGCAATAGCAAAAATTTTTATAAATTCAAGGTTAGAATAATTTATCTCTTGTCAGGCATGGATCGTATCAGGAGATCATGGTACGTCCACTTAGAGTATAAACTATCTAATTATTTATAAAGTTAGAGGTCTAAACAACCATACTATGATCTATCTCTCTTAGGCATATACCGTATTCTGAGATCAAGGTACATCGATAGAGGGTATAGGCCATGTAGGCCAGATCAAAACCATGATCAAAAAAATAACTCAAAAGATATATAAAAGAAGAACATGATTTTTATTGCATAGAAATTAAGAACAAAAAGAAAGATAGAATCTGGCTACATGCTTCATCATGATCCCAAGTTGAAGGAATCTAGCCACATATTGCTACTGCCAGCATCCCCTCCATAATTTTTCTATTCCAGGCCTAAATACAATGATCTAAATAAAAGAAAAAAAAAAACTTTGTAGAAAACTCCTTTCCTGACTATTGCCTAAGGTCCTTCTTTTATAGAGTTTGTCTAGCACTTCCTCTCAGTCAAAGTTGGAGTCAATCGGGCTTAAGATCATTCAGATATCGTAAAAAAACTCCTCAGCCATCCGTTCTACATCACCTGCCTTAGTTTATACCGAGAATCATGCAAAATCATCTCTTTCTTTCTTTTCGGGCAAACAAAGTCTCAATTTAAGTATCGTCTGCATCATTGGACTCCAAAAATCGAGCTCTTTCTATCTATAGGCTCCTTTTCTGCAAACATCCATAACAAATATCAATTCTTAATAAATTTAAAGTAAATAATATTTATTTTAATAGTTAAATTAGAATAATAAATAGATTTATCACATCCTTCAACTTAATCATTGCTAGTCCTTTAACAATATAATTAAAATAAAATCATGTGTCACTAAGATTCTCTTTTGCAAAATTAAATCTAGAATTGAGGTTGAAAAAAGCTAGCCAGTATCACTAACTAAGTATTGAGTTTCTAAAGTAAATTTTGCAGTCAAAACTATCAGAAACTTTCTTAGAGTTCATCCATAAATCTACAGCACTTATATTTGTGATGACTAACTTAGCATTTCGGTACTAGCTTGTAAGGCACAATGGTATCTTCACTTATCACTTATTTTGGTCAATTTTTTTATACAACCTCAATTTTTTTAAAATTTTTAATTTTTTTTTGATATCTAGCTTTATACTACCCACTTTTTGATGTGAGCAACAATGCTTACTTAGGCGAAGGTGTCCGGTTACTCGATGAAAATTAATGTTTAGACTTATCTTTTTTATTTTTTTTTTATTTTTTATCAAACAAATAGATTTTTTCTCAAATTTAAGTTTTTCTTATTGGGGTATATATCAATTATCAATTTTTAGTAATAATTAAATCTTCAATTGACCTTACAACTAATATCTAGTTTACCTCATCAGTGTGCATGTGCAATGAAAGTGTTAATAGCCTTTAGAATGACCTAAGTAAGCCGCTAAAAGTCTGACCAGCTAGTCTACTCCTTGGTTTGCTACAGTAATTAGCTAATACTTTCTAACTCTATTATCCTTTCTTAGTCGATTTTGCTCAAGAATTTCTTTCATGGCACATGATTTATAAAAAAAATTAAAATTTCTAAAAATTACTAAAGTGTTTTCAAAATATTTTTCAAAAAGGTTTCTCTTACTCCCAACTTAATTCCTATTGTCCTCAATGAAGTAAGGAAGAATAAAACAAGAAGAAATACCACCTAGATGAGATATGCCTTATGTAATGTTAGGAGTAACCGTGTGGAGCAGTCTTTTACTCTTAGAAAGAAGAATCACAAAAATAAAGATCAGAACATAAAAATTTTGGGTTGCCTCCCAAAAAGTGCTAAGTTTAACGTCTTTAGCTAGACGTCATGGCTCACTTTGATTACCATTGTCAAGAAATTTGATGATCTCTTTCCTTACTACTTTCTTTATGGTTGGTTTAAGTTTCTTTGGGAGTCTCTTATAAGCTTGGTTTTCTCCCTTAAGTGAATCCTATGTTGAACGATTGAGGGGCTAATCCCTTTTATATTAGCCATGGTCCATCCTAACGCTTCTTTATTCTCATTCAATAGTTTTCCTTCTTGTGAGAAGTCTAGGTCGTTGAAATAATCACAGGCAGGGTTTCTGATGGACCTAGGTATGTATAGTTGAGATGCTTAGAAAGTGGTTTCAGTTCTAATTTGTGTGCTTCCTCTATTGATGGTTTGGGTAATGATTCAGGTACTTTCTTTAATGGTTCAATTGAAAGTTTCCATCTTGATTTTTATCAATTATAGCAACCTCATTAATTTGCTCCCATCTTGGTTCATGCATATTTCTAGGTCAAGCTCTTCGTCACTAAGGTTAATTGGATCATAAACAGTATCCTGAATATAATTTGAGTCACTCGTTTGATGTGTATTGGTAAGATTAAAAATATTAAGATCAATTGACATATTTCCAAAGGAAAGTTTTATTAATCCATTTCGGCAATTAAGTAGGGCATTAGCTGTGGCCAAACATGATCTACCTAAAATCACTGGGATGTGGCTCTTTGGGTTTATCACAAGTTTAGTTTCTAAAATCACAAAGTCCACCGGATAGATAAAGTCACTAACTTTGATCAATACATCCTCTACTACTCCCTTGGGTACTTTCAAAGAATGATCTGCTAGTTGTAGGGTCATTTGCATAGGCTTTAATTCTTCCAACCCTAGTTACTTATATATAGAGTATGGCAATATATTAACACTTGCTCCTAAGTCTAATAGAGCCCTATTTATGAGAGTGTTCCCCATAATATATGAAATAATGGGTGACCCTGAATCTTTGTATTTCACTGGTTTGTGGTTTGATAGGTAAAAGCTCACACTGACTGCCAGAAAGGCTTTCTTAGGCACATTGGTAGTCTTCTTTTTGGTACATAGATCTTTAAGGAATTTGGCATAGGCTGGGACCTGTTGGATCATGTCCAGTAAGGGGATGTTCATTTTAACTTACTTAAAGACCTCCAAAATCTTATCGAATTGGACTGAATTTTGGTTGCGTTTAAGTTTATTGGGAATGGTGCTACAACCTTAATTTTTGGTTTATCTCTTTCTTGCATGGGCTCAACTGATGAGTTGGGCATTACATCAGATTCTGATGCCTTGGTGTTTTGGACTGATCCAGCTCAATAAGTTGTTCAAGTGGTGGAACTTCTAATTCTTCTTCTTCATATATACCCACCTAGTTATCTATTTATTTTTCGGATCTTAATATATGAATGACACTTAGTTGGTTAATCTAGGCTCCTTGTTTTGATCTTTGGATATTTAGGTTCCTAAGGTTAGCTTCGGGATACAAATCATTCAAAATAAGAATCAACCATCACAGAATCCATTCATTTTGCAAAGATCAAAGCTGATTTCATTAATCATAACATTTCATACATTCCATTCATATTCATTAATCACATGAATTCAAGTCTAGTAAAGTAAATACAACATTTCAAACTTCATAACTAAAAGTCCTAAATACAAGCTAGCATCAAGAGTACACTTAAAATAACAATAACATATTGTAACTTTCAAAACTATCCTAAATTCCAATGATAAGCTAAGATATAAGAAATAGGATCATAAGTACAATATATGAAATCCTAAATTCTAAAGATAAGCTAAGATAGATTGGATAATTGGTTGGATTGGAGTTGATTGGATTAAGTGGCTTGGCTTGGTTTGGAACAGCAGGAAGGAAAGGGATCATTCAAATAGAACTGATCATTAGGATACTCTTTAACTCTTCTAAAATTTCTCCCATTCCATCTTTTGAGTTATCATGAATTCATTCATAGTCTCTCAATAGTGGAAGCAGCTGAAACAATTTTTCCTTGAAGCTCCGCATTGCATTTGGAATAAATATCTGAGTCACCACCAATATCTTTGATCTTGTCAAAAATGGTTTGTAACTCAGTCTTTAACCCATTAGTTAAGATATTGATTGATGTCTCAATCTTGTCAACCTTCTCTTCCAAGATGTAAATAAGCTGCTTAATACTCAAAAGTTGATTTCTCAAATCCTCTTTAATTCTTATTTCTTGCTCAGCCAATGCAGATTTCATTACCTCATTCATTTGCCTTAGCTGATCAGTAGTGAAAATAGAGGAAATAGGGGAAGGTCCAGATGTTACTGCTGGTGGACGTGCTGAAGAAGAGCTCGGACCAGGTGGAGCATATGAAGGTCTAGGGGCAGACGATCCAGCTGCTGAAGGCCCAGGGACCTTCTCTACAAATTCAACATTCTCTACTTCAACTTCTTTGATTTGCTCGGCCCCATGCGGTGAAAAGTGGAGACATTGTAGTAGTCGGTGTGCCTTAATTTCTTCTGTGGCTCATCCTCCGAATGTTCACCCCTTGACTTCTAAAGGCCAATGTCAAAATCATCCATAACACTACAAAAAAAGCTAAATTGGCGGCGTTTATACGCATGTCGTATGTTTATTCACCGGTAGATATATAAATTTACCATCGCTTAATTTTTTTGCCAATAAATTATTGAGATTCCTAGCATTTAAATTTTTATGTCAGTAATAATATATCGTTGGTGGCATTTAGAACAACACCGTCAATATAGTAATGATGCACCGTGAAATTAGAAGTTGCCCGCATTTATATTGTTACGCGGGTAATAATATTTTTTTTGTGGCATTTAAACAAACGCCAATAATTTATTTATTATACGTCATTATATTAACCATGTTTTGCGGCATTTTTAATATACCACCGATAATAACATATAACATCAGCGGCGTTTCACAAAATGCCGACAATTGATATAGTTTATGCCGATAAAGTATTAAGTTTTTCGAGGTTTATATCGTTTAAACAAATGCCGGCCATTGATTAATTTTATGCCGGTAAATTAGTAGTTTGTCGGCATTTATATTGTTATGCCAAAATTAATTATATGCATTGGCGGCACTTATAAATGCCAAAATTTGATCAATGAAATGTCGGTAAACTATTATATATTTATTGGTAGTAAATAAATAAAATAAAATAAAAAATATTTAAATGATACAAAAATATACCAAAAAATTGCGCAAGTGTCGTACAATATTCCTTTTGGAAAAAATAGAGTCTATTATTTAAAATTTAATCTTTTAATATGGATTTCATATTTATTCTTGTTTAAAAAGAATGTGGTGCTTGCGAACTTTATGACAAAATATGTTAAATATCGTACTAAGATTGTAACTCCCAAAAAGAGTATAAAAATAATGCATAATCCAGCAGTTCTCCTTTCATAATCCATCCTAATTCCAACTTAGCAAAACATATCAAATGTCGATATATGGCATAACCATAAATATAGTCTCAATTAAGGAAAGTTGTGAATACCACCAAAACAAAGCAAACATCGATATATTGCAAATACCATAAATATAGTCTCAATTATAGTCTCGCTTCTAATCCCGACCCTCAATCATCGTCCTCTTCATTCTCTTCCTCTTCTTCATCTTCCTCTTGATCTTCTTCCTCTTCAGCATTTTCCTCTTCTTCATCTTTCTCTTCCTCTTCATTCTCTTTTCGATTTTGTCCTGTTCCGCATTTTCTCAAACTCTTCCTTTGATATGCCATCTTCTTAGTTTGAAGTCGGTAGTGAATCTTAGACAAGTTTGCGTTTTAGGGGTTGGCCCAAACCCCAAACTGCACACATGTTCAGGCCGTTCTGGGCCCATAACTTTCGAATAAACATCATCTGATGTCCAAGTCATGGTTCCTCCAGACTCCATTTCTATAGAATTTGTGTCATGTGTTAAAAGTTCCTCCATCTCAACCTGTAATAGATAATAAAAAATACACATTATTCTTCATTTATAAATCCTTTAAAATTAAAAAGTTATAAATTTGAAAATAAACATACCACTTTCTTCCTCATGTCATCATTGTAGTGTGTGCCATCCATTTTCTTATGGGTCTTGATAAACAACTGGGCTTGACTTGGCATTGCCCCAGTTGATTTTTTCTATGTCCAACATTTTAGATTAAACACATATATCAAAAATAAAGAACTAACAAATATTCAATAATAAATAAATATTAATTAAATAAGTACCACATCATGGGCATATCTTGCTAAACTTTTTGATCCTTCGCTATGAACAACCACCTACTTCTTACGACACTCCTTGTTGTTATTACATTTTGACTACAACATGCAAAATATTATGAGAATTATAATTAAAATAACTAGTTGATTTAGTTTATAAATCTATATGTGCATGGCTCGGTCTCTCTGCTCATCTCCATATGTGTGAATAGTTGGCCTCCCATTTGGCTGGCTCTATGTAGAAGGTTGGGTCCCTTGCTGTGAAGATAATGATGGTTCTATAGAAGGTTGGGTCCCTTACTGTGAAGATAATGATGGTTCTATAGAAGGTTGAGTCCCTTGCTGTGAAGATATTGATGGTTGGGAAGGACAATCTATAGAAGGTGGTGACTCCACCATCCTACCAACAGAAAGGGGTGGCCCATCATAGATGCTAATGAATGGGCTGCCCTATCACATTGTGGCTCACCATGGATAGCTTGTAGTCTTGTAGATTGTCTTCGCAACTATGGTATGGACATCTTTGCCCTTTTTTTTTGGACCCATTGTACCTATACAAAAACAAATTTACATATATGCAAATCAATAGAAAAATGGCATATTTGGAGCATGATATGAGATACATTTATGTGATAAGAGATATCATGTTAAATAGTCTAAAATTATATATTCTTACTCAACACTATTAAGGAGTTTTGATCGTCATTCCATCTATGTCATTTCGCATCCACACAACATCGTCAATACCAGGTTCAATAGCTTCATGGTTGAAAGTGTTAATACAATATTCATTGACTAAATATTCATCCTCATTGTACTTCCTCTTCACCAGTGTCATACACGTCTCTTGGTTTTGTCTTAACAACCACCACTACAACAAAAGGAAGCGGTAGCAACTCTTTTTTTCCGACACTTTGGTGAAGCATGAAAATTTTTCCCACATTGCTGACGCTTTGAAAAAGCGTCGAAATTTTTGACATAATTTTACAAATGTCGACGCTTTTTAAAGCATCGGCATCATATTTTATATTACTTTAATCAGATGCCAATGCTATTTAAAGCGAAGACATCGGTATCTGTGCGATTTTTTTTTTGCCGATGCTTTAGAAAGCATCGACATTGAAAAGTTTTTTCGGAGATTTTTTTGCCGATGCTTTATAAAGCATCGGGATTGAAGATTTTGTTTTGCTCAGGGATTTTTGTTCCGATGCTTTCCAGAGATTTTTTTGTTTTTTTTGTTTTTATCGACGCTTTATAAAGCATCGTGATCGGAGATTTTGTTTTGGATTTGTGTTCATGTTTTGCCGACGCTTTACAAAGCCATTGGAAATTTTTTTCCTACCCCCCAATATCAATGCTTTTTAAAGCGAGGAGAGCAGATTAATGCTGCCCTTTGGCCTTCCCACCCAAGCTCGAAACCGGCAGCGTTTGGAGGAGCTAATAGCAGGAGACTGGCGATTGCCGGTGCCCCAGCGAGAACAAGTCGATGAGCAAGGGCGACAAAGATGCATGGCTTCATCGTCGCTGTTGGCCCAAATGACAACCCAAGGGGGGGGTGAATTGGGTTTTTTAAAAATTGGCCTTTTTTTAAAAAAGTTTGCTTAATAAGAATGAAGGCAATAGCAATGCAAATACAAAGTGCAGTGAATAAAACAGAGATAGAGAAAGAGTCAATAGAAGCACGGCAAACACAAAAATTTATAGTGGTTCGGTGTATCCAACACCTACGTCCACTCCCAAGATTCACTTGGGTCCACACTATAATCTTCCTTGATTACAGCCGAGTTGTTTTACAAGCTCACAACTCTAACTTGTTTTTTCCTGGGATCACAACGAACCCAGCTGGTTTTCAAGGGCTCACCAGCACAAAAACCCCTAACACAAGCTTAACCAAGCTTGAACCGAGGTAAGACTACCTCCTCTAGTTCAATCCCCCAGATTGAACTAGGCACAAATAATAGAAATGATATTTTTCAATTACAAAGCTCCTTAATGAGCAGATAAACAAATATAAGAATAAAGTTTAGAAAAGCCTGATTTGCAGTTGGTTGGCTTTGAGCTTTTCTTCTTTTCCTCAACTCCTTTGAAGTGTAGAATCGGGCCTCAGCTCGGATTCTTCACGGAATGTTTGTTGGAGTTGATTTGTACTTTTCCTCTTTTCTTTGAGTGTTGAAAATCACTTGAAATCCTCTTGAATAGCTCTTGGATTTTCTTCTGAAGCTTCCTTGGATTGTTGAGCTTGAACACAGAAGGAGCTTCCTTTGATTTCACACTCTTTCTTTCACTCTATTTTGAATCACGGATTTTTTCAAATGAAGCTCTGTTTTTTGATTTTTCTTTTCTTTTCTCTTGAAATGAATATCTCTCAGTTTGTATCTCTTTGATTTGAAAACGACTTCTCTATTTATAGATTCTGCAAAAATATAGCCGTTAGAAACAAAGAAAAATAGCCGTTAATTAAAAATCTTACCGTTGACGCTGAGTTGGCATCCGAAAAAATCTCGCCCAGATTTGCTGGAGTCGACTCCTGCTTTCCATGAGTCGGCTCGAGGTCGTGATACCAAAAATAGAAATACTCAGAAAATTATAGGGTCGACTCATCAAAAGTAAAGTGTCGACTCCTGACAGTCGGGGGTCGACTCATGAAAAGTTGGGGTCGACTCGCGAAGTGCTCAGAAAAACACACCTCTGGTGTCTGAGCGGAGTCGACTCGCACAGTCATGGAGTCGGCTCGACAGAATCGGGGGTCGACTCGAGAAATTGCATGGGTCGACTCAAGACAGACAGTCATTTCTGTACTCTGAGTGGAGTCGACTCTGAAACTCAAGAGTCGGCTCCGGAACGTATCAAAAATCAGAAAGTTTTCTGATTGACTTTAAATTCGTTCCAGATTCATTTTAAATCATTATTTTGACTTGAATATGATAAAATTGACATTAGGAATCAATTCAAGAAACGTTCCAAAAACTCATTGATTATCATATGAAGTATAAAATTTCTTTTTGAAAGCTTAAACATTGAACATGAAGTTACTTTCAATTTGATTAAAGTTATACTTTAACATTCTCATTCATTGTTCTAAATAAATTCATTGCTCATGTAAATAAACTCATTACATCATTTAATGTACACATGGCTTTTGGTAATCATCAAAATCAATAAGATAGATTGGGGCATATAATTTTTCAACAATCTCCCCAACAATCTCCCCCTTTTTGATGATGACAAAAACATTGAGTTTATGCATGATTGATTCGTGAATTTATTTTGATTTCATAGTTCGGCTTAGGCTCCCCTGAATGAGGTAGCTCCCCCTATGAAACTCAAATAAATATCCCATTCATTCAATTATTTATCTCATTGATTAACTTCATTCAATTATTTATCTCATTAATTGATTAATTTCTCCCATATGCATATTCAGTTATAAAACTATAAAACTCTCCCCCTTTTTTGTTATCAACAAAAAGGTAGAGAAGCATTAAATATAGTCATTTACCAAAATCATTCATTCATTGATAATAGGAAGAAATACATGAGTATTCAAAATAGACAATTCATTACATCAAAGTGTCAAAATGTAAAACATAACATTGACTTCAATACATTCCAAGGACTGAGTATCTAATACATTAAAAGTGAGTCCTAACAATCCTAGTCAAATGATCAATTATGTTTTTCATTCCATCTGTTTGTATCTTTACATAGTCCTTTAGTCTCTCATCCACAAAGGTGCAAGCAGTCAAAATTTTATCTTGGAGTTCGGCATTGCACTTTGCATAAGTTTTGCCATCTCCGCAGACATCTTTAAGTTCTTCAAATATGTTCTTTAGATCTCCACTTAAAGATTCTGAAGAAGTGCTGAGAGTAGATTCTATTTTGGTGATCCGTCATCCAAAGAGTATAGAGTTTCCTTGAGATTCATAAACTTGTTTTCAAACTCTGATTTTAACTTTTCTGACTGATCATCAAGAAGGCCTTTGAGTTGCCTTAACTGAAGTTCTGTGAAGCCAACAGATGAGATGATGCATGATCAAACAACGGAGCAGGGGTAGGAGCAGGAGCAGGAATAGGAGGGCTCGGAGGTGCAGGCGAAGAGTGTCTAACCGATGGTCCCGGTGCCTCAGCATCCGCTACTCTTTCTTCCATCAAACCTTTCCTTTCCCATCTTCCGTTCTTCTTAACAAATCCCATCCTATGTATAGTGGCCAACTGTAAAAATCTGTGTGTCTCAAGTTCCTCATAGGCTCACTATCTGAAATGACAATCCCTTGGCTCTGAAAATTTTAGTGAGGATCATGCCATAGGGCAAGCTTGATTTTCTCTTACCTCCACAGTCGGCAATATACCATAAAATCATACTAGGAAGGTTAATGGGTTTACCCGTTACAATTGCATCCATTACAAAAATATCCCTTTCTGACACATAATCGAATCTCCCAATTTTGGGGAAAAAGATTCTACTACAGATGTTGTGGAGCAGTCTCAGTTCTAAGGATAACTGATTGGCAAAAACTTCCTCAAAACCGACAACCTTCCGGTTAAGCAGTCTAGACAGTGCTGGGCTTCTGTCATCCGAAGAAAATGTGGAAGTTCCTGACATGGGTAGATCCAACAATCTTGAAAGCAGCTCTACAGTCACTGAAATTCGGTTTCCTCTAACAATGCTTATAAGACCATTATCTCCTCTAGATAGATTCTTATAAAATTCCTTGACAAGGGTGGGATATGTAGGGCAATCTAAGGAACAGATCTTTTCCCAACCCATCTCTATCAACTGTCTTCCCAAAAGAAATCCCTCAGCCTCAAACAATTCAAAATCTACTTTCCTTCCCGTAGTTATGATTCTATCGGCGAGTCTATCTACCTGAGAAGGAGCTATAAATGGAGAAGCATTAGGGGTTGAAGAAGATGAAGTTGAATCCGTGCTTGGTGAAGGCTCACGAACCGGACGCCTCACCGTCTTCCTCACAGCCCTCTTCCTCTTCACTCCGGCCGCACAAGGTTCGATCCTCGAGTTTTAGGGGCCATTGATCAATTGGAAGGGTTAATCAGGGATTCTGGGAATTTGGAAGGTCTGAAGTATTTTGGAGAGAGTATTTGAGAGATTGAGACGATAGAAATGAACGGCGAGTCGACTCTGCCCTAGATAAATCGACCTGGGACCACTTCGAGTCGGCTCCCGCAAAGCGAGGGGTCGACTCCGGACAGTCACAGAAAACATCCCGAAGTGGAGTCGACTCGCGCCGAGAAGGGGTCGACTCAAGAGTTTCAGTAGAAACCTGGAGTCGACTCCGATACTCACCGAGTCGGCTCCGAGACCATTTCAGAGCAAAAACATGAAATTTCTGAAATGTGTCCGGAAATTGATCTTAAAAATTGATAAAATAATCATTGGATTTGAATAGATCAATTAGATATGAATTCTAGATAAGATTTCCTTAAAGATCAAGGATTTGAAAGAATTTTAGATAAAATTTCCTTAGGGGTTTCAAATTCATTCTAATGGATCACAAATCCCTAACTCTCCTCTAAGATAACAGAATCTTTCTTCACTTAAGGGTTTTGTAAATATATCTGCTAATTGTTCTTCAGTGTTAACATAGTCAAGACAATTTCTCCATTGAACATGTTCTCTTATAAAATGATATCTAATTTCTATGTGTTTAGTTCTAGAATGTTGAATTGGATTCTTTGTTAGATTAATTGCACTTGTGTTATCACATTTTATAGGTGTTTATCAAGTGTGATACCATAGTCTTCAAGTTGTCGCTTAATCCATAGGATTTGAGCACAGCAACTTCCAGCTGCTACATATTCAGCTTCAGTAGTTGATAATGCAACTGAATTTTGCTTTTTGCTAAACCATGAGATTAAGTTACTTCCTAAGAATTGGCATGCACCACTTGTGCTTTTTCTATCTAACTTACATCCAGCATAATCAGAATCAGTGTATGCAATCAGATTTAATGTTGAGTCTCTAGAATACCATAAACCTACATTTTTTGTTCCACTTAAGTATCTTAGTATTCTTTTAACAGCAATTAAATGTGATTCTTTAGGTTCAGACTGAAATCTAGCACATAAGCAAACAGCAAACATTATATCTGGTCTACTTGCAGTTAAGTAAAGTAGGGATCCGATTATACCTCGATAATATTTCTGATCAACCTTCTTACCTTCTTCATCTTTGTCCAGCTTGCATGAAGGACTCATTGGTGTTCCGAGGGGTTTGATTGATTCCATACCAAACTTCTTTAGGATTTCTCTTGTGTATTTGTTTGGTTGATGAAGATTCCCTCTTTGCTTTGTTTGATTTGGAGTCCAAGGAAGAAGTTGAGTTCTCCCATCATGCTCATTTCAAATTCGCCCTGCATCAACTTGGCAAACTCTTGACATAGAATATTGTTAGTAGCACCAAAAATGATATCATCAACATATATTTGAACTACTAATAAATCCTTACCTTTTCTTTTCAAAAACAATGTTTTATCAACATTTCCTCTTATAAAATCATTTTCAATTAAAAATTTACTTAATCTATCATACCAAGCTCTAGGTGCTTGTTTCAAACCATATAATGCTTTGTGCAATTTAAAAACGTGATTTGAAAATTCGTGATCTTCAAAACCTGGTGGTTGTTCTACATATACTTCTTCATTTATAAATCCATTTAGAAAAGCACTTTTTACATCCATTTGAAATAAGTTAAAATTCATATGACATGCAAATGCAAGTAATAGTCTAATGGCTTCTAATCTAGCTACTGGTGCAAAGGTTTCATCAAAATCAATACCTTCTTTTGATTATATCCTTTTGCAACTAATCTAGCTTTGTTTCTAATTACTATGCCATTTTCATCTAGTTTATTTCTAAATATCCATTTTGATCCTATAACAGAATGATTTTTAGGTCTTTCAACTAAAGTCCATACATTATTTCTGGTGAATTGATTTAATTCTTCTTGCATTGCTAACATCCAATTATTATCTTTTTCAGCTTCTTCAATAGTTTTAGGTTCAATTTGTGATACAAATGCAAGATGATTACTAATGTTTCTCATAGATGATCTAGTTCTTATTCCTTGAGATGGATCACCTATAATCAATTCCTTAGGGTGACTATAAGCATATCTCCAATCCCTAGGTAGATCTACATCATTATGATTAGTGTTAGTATCATCATCCTTAGGTGAATCATTATCTTTAGCGTCTTGTTCTTGATCAATATTTAATTTTTAAGATCTTTTTCAATTAAGTTTGTATCTTCTTCATCATCAAATTTTTCGGAACGAGTTGCTAAAGATTCATCAAAAACTACATGAATGGATTCTTCAACAACTAAGTTTTCTTGTTAAATACTCTATATGCTTTACTAGTTATTGAGTATCCTAAGAATATTCCTTCATCAGATTTAGCATCAAATTTGCCTAAATTATTTTTACCATTATTGTGAATAAAACATTTACAACCAAATGCATGAAAATATTTAATGTTGGGTTTTCTATCATGCCATAATTCATAAGGTGTTTTCTTTAAAATAGGTCTTATTAAAGCTCTATTTAGATGTAACATGCTGTGTTAATAGCTTCCGCCCAAAAGTATTTCGGGAGTTTACTTTCACATAGCATGGTACGGGCCATGTCTTCTAGAGTCCTATTTTTCCTTTCAACTACACCATTTTGTTGTGGGGTCCTAGGTGCAGAAAAGTTATGATTAATACCATTTTCATTGCAAAAACTTTCAAATAAGTGATTTTCAAATTCAGTTCCATGATCACTTCTTAGAGACACTATGGTAGTGTTTTTCTCATTAGTTACTTTCTTGAAGAATTTCATGAATATCGAGAAAGTCTCATCTTTGTGAGCTAAAAACATTACCCAAGTGAATCTAGAGTAATCATCTACTATCACAAGACCATATTTCTTTCCTCCTAGACTTGTGGTTCTAGTTGGTCCAAAAAGGTCCATGTGAAGTAGCTCTAATGGCCTAGAAGTTGAAAACAATATTTTTAGATTTAAAAGAACTTCTTGTTTGTTTTCCAAACTGACATGCATCACATATTTTATTATTTTCAAAATCTAATTTAGGTAAACCTTTTACTAAATCCAATCTAATTAGTTTTGAAATTAGGTGTGTGCTTGCGTGACCTAATCTTCGATGCCACAACCAACCAATCTCATTCATATTAGCATTATTAGCAACTAAGCAATGATTATTAGTAGACAATTTGTCTAAATCAATCATGTATACATTGCCATTTCTATTTCCAATAAAAACAATGCTATTATCAATGGGATTAGCTACTGTGCATAAAGAAGATTCAAATGAAACTTTAAAACCTTTGTCACATAATTGACTTATACTTATTAAGTTATGCTTTAAACCATCAACATAAAATACATTCTCAATATATATGGAGGGAGTTATTTGAATGTTACCAAACCCCAAGATTTGGCCTTTGCCATTGTCGCCAAATGTAACAACTCCTCCTTTCTTTTCTTCAAGGGTGATGAATTCTTCTTTGTCACCCGTCATATGTCTTGAGCAGCCACTATCAAGATACCACTTTCTCTTTGATCTCTTGGCCACAAGACATTCCTGCAATGAAATCAGACTTTATGTTTAGGTACCCAAGCTTTCTTGGGTCCTTCATGGTTAGTAGCAATAATTATTGTTCCTTTCGGAACCCATATTTTCTTTCCTTTAATATTCAGGTTTTTATTAGGTTTTAGAATTTTACATTCATAAGATTTATGTCCTTTTTGATTACATTTAAAGCATGTAAAATTACTTTGGCCAGCACTCACAAAAATATTTTTAAGTGATTTTTGTTTTCTTAAAGTGTTATATCCTAATCCGGCTTTGTCAAAAACTGCTTTTTGACTATTTAATAACATGTCTAGTTTAGTTGAGCTTAATGTAAACTTATCAACTATGTTCTTATGTTTTTCAACCTCTTTCCTTAGTTTATCATTTTCATTAGAGATTGATTCTTTTTTTTATTAAAATTTCATTTTCAGATTTAAGTTTCTTAACTTCATTATTAAGATTTTCCTTTTCTTGAATGAAAGTTAAGTTTTCATTTTTCAAAATCTTATATTTCTTTTTCAAAACCTTGAAATCCCCAACAAGTTCATTAAAAGCATCAAAAAGTTCATCAAAAGCAAACTCATCGCAAGGGTTATTGGAACTTACCTCATCATTGTCGTCCGCCATGAAACATACGTTTGCGACTTCCTTTTGTTCTTCTTCTTCGGAAGAAGATTCTCGCTGTCACTCCATGTCGCCACATAAGCCTTCTTTTTCTTTTTGTAGGCTTTCTTCAATTTTGGACATTCATTCCTAAAGTGCCCGGTTTATTACACTCATAACAAGTCAAGGGGTCTTTCTCTTTTCTTTGTCCTTGTCCTTGTTTTTATCCTTTTCTCCTTCCCACTTAGCTCCAAATTTTTTCTTGTGGAAGGGTTTCTTTCTCCTCATGAATCTTTTAAATTTCTTTGCTAAGAGAGCAGTCTCTTCATCATTATCATCATCATCATCACTGCTGCTCTCTTCTTCTTTTGCAGCTTTGAGGGCAATTACTTTTTTTTTCTTTGTGTCCTCCTCTACATGCTGCCTCATAGTCAGCTCATGGGTCATAAGAGATCCTAGAAGCTCCTCTAAGGGTAAAGTGTTGAGGTCCTTAGCTTCTTGGATTGCTGTCATTTTTGCTTCCCATGATCTTGATAATGACCTAAGAATTTTTCGAACAAGTTCAGAGTTAGTATATGTCTTACCAAGACTTTTCAAACCATTAACAATATCTGTAAATCTTGTGTACATGCATGCAATGGTTTCAGATTGTTCCATGCTAAATAATTCATATTTATGAACAAGAATATTAATTTTAGATTCTTTTACTTGATTGGTACCCTCATGGGTAACCTCTAATCTATCCCAAATCTCCTTTGCGGAATTACATATGGAGATTCTATTAAACTCATTAGCATCTAAGGAGCAATATAAGACATTCATGGCTTTGGCGTTAAGCTGTGCCATTTTCCTATCATTATCATTCCAGTCCCTTTCGGCTTAGGAACAATAGTGCCATCTATAACATGTGTGGTGTACTAGGTCCATTGATTATAACACCCCATAGCTCATAATCAGAAGCTTGAATGAATATCCTCATTCTAGCTTTCCAATATGAATAATTTGAACCATTAAACAGTGGAGGTCTATTCGTAGAATGACCTTCAGCAAATGATCCAACTTGTGTTGCCATTTGGAACTTTAGCTCTTGATCGTGTGATCAAAATCTAATGAGCACTAGCTTTGATACCAATTGTTGGCCCAGATGACAACCCAAGAGGGGGGGTGAATTGGGTTCTTTAAAAATTAGCCTTTTTAAAAAAGTTTGCTTAATAAGAATGAAGGCAATAGCAATGCAAATACAAAGTGCAGTGAATAAAACAGAGATAGAGAAAGAGTCAATGGAAGCATGATAAACACAAAGATTTTATAGTGGTTCGGTGTATCCAACACCTACGTCCACTCCCAAGATTCACTTGGGTCCACACTATAATCTTCCTTGATTACAGCCGAGTTATTTTACAAGCTCACAACTCTAACTTGTTGTTTTCCCGGGATCACAACGAACCCAGCTGGTTTTCAAGGGCTCACCAGCACAAAAACCCCTAACACAAGCTTAACCAAGCTTGAACCGAGGTAAGACTACCTCCTCTAGTTCAATCCCCCAGATTGAACTAGGCACAAATAATAGAAATGATGTTTTTCAATTACAAAGCTCCTTAATGAGCAGATAAACAAATATAAGAATAAAGTTTAGAAAAGCCTGATTTGCAGTTGGTTGGCTTTGAGCTTTTCTTCGTTTCCTCAACTCCTTTGAAGTGTAGAATCGGGCCTCAGCTCGGATTCTTCATGGAATGTTTGTTGGAGTTGATTTGTACTTTTCCTCTTTTCTTTGAGTGTTGAAAATCACTTGAAATCCTCTTGAATAGCTCTTGGATTTTCTTCTGAAGCTTCCTTGGATTGTTGAGCTTGAACACAGAAGGAGCTTCCTTTGATTTCATACTCTTTCTTTCACTCTATTTTGAATCACGGATTTTTTCAAATGAAGCTCTGTTTTTCCGATTTTTCTTTTCTTTTCTCTTGAAATGAATATCTCTCAGTTTGTATCTCTTTGATTTGAAAACGGCTTCTCTATTTATAGATTCTGCAAAAATATAGCCGTTAGAAACAAAGAAAAATAGCCGTTAATTAAAAATCTTACCGTTGACGCTGAGTTGGCATCTGGAAAAATCTCGCCCAGATTTGCTGGAGTCGACTCCTGCTTTCCGCGAGTCGGCTCGAGGTCGTGATACCAAAAATAGAAATACTCAGAAAGTTATAGGGTCGACTCATCAAAAGTAAAGTGTCGACTCCTGACAGTCGGGGTCGACTCATGAAAAGTTGGGGGTCGACTCGCGAAGTGCTCAGAAAATCACACCTCTGGTGTCTGAGCGGAGTCGACTCGCACAGTCATGGAGTCGGCTCGACAGAATCGGGGGTCGACTCGAGAAATTGCATGGGTCGACTCGAGACAAACAGTCATTTCTGTACTCTGAGTGGAGTCGACTCTGAAACTCAAGAGTCGGCTCCGGAACGTATCAAAAATCAGAAAGTTTTCTGATTGACTTTAAATTCGTTCCAGATTCATTTTAAATCATTATTTTGACTTGAATATGATAAAATTGACATTAGGAATCAATTCAGAAACGTTCCAAAAACTCATTGATTATCATATGAAGTATAAAATTTCTTTTTGAAAGCTTAAACATTGAACATGAAGTTACTTTCAATTTGATAAAAGTTATACTTTAACATTCTCATTCATTGTTCTAAATAAATTCATTGCTCATGTAAATAAACTCATTACATCATTTAATGTACACATGGCTTTTGGTAATCATCAAAATCAATAAGATAGATTAGGGCATATAATTTTTCAACAATCTCCCCAACAGTCGCTAGCATGCTAGCTCCGCCTTAGTGCTTCTTTAGTCCCATACCGGAAGCCCCACCTGGTTCTCCCCTCTATATCTGCTCGCCCTTTTTGGTCCTATTGTTCCGGTGGCGGAGGTTGCCAATGCTCACAATCTCAGCTACAAACTCCTGCATCCCCTGTCTTGATTCATGGGAGACTCTTTTGACTGCGACCTCCAACTTAGAAGTGGGCAGCACCCCTTTATAGACCCTCCCGAAGCCTCCAATCCCAAGTAGCTCCTTGTCTTTGAATCCCTTGGTAGCTGTGAACAAATCCTTGAATGAGAACCGATGAGGCCCGTAGTCACGCTCCCAATCTTCAAGTAGCTCTGCATACCTTATTCTCCTCCTCACAAGAAATATCACGGTTCCAACAACCATCAGCACGAAGGCAGCTGAAGCCAAAGGCAATGAAATGTCCAGAGCCTTGGATCTGCCCTTCGGTGTTGTGCGAGGGAGGCGAGGTAGCTTCGAGTAATCAAGTGCTTGAGCTATTCCATTCATCTTAAAGCTCCATCCAAGGACATAGTGAGATGTTAGAACAGAGCCTGTTGATGAAGAGAATCCGACGTACATGGGATCTACCAGCACGCTTGAAATTAAGATCGATGGTGGAAGATAAGAGAGGCCGGCGGGGTTTGGAAATCCTAATGGGAGCCATGGTAACATTAAGTTGCATCTCCTTGCCATCGTAGTCTACCCATACTTGCATGGGTTGGCAACTGATGAGAGTGAAGTTTTTGAATGAACCAGTATCATCAGCATAATATCCAGCAGTATGAGAACTGTTGGATATTAAGCTATTGATATCAATTCCAACATGGTTGTCATCGATATCTTTGAACTCAGTGCTACGAATCGTATCTAGCTCAACTGCAAAGACATGATTGGTCAAATTGCCGTTATTGTTTGAATTGAAGAGGCCTAAATACTGGCTTGGCAAGCTTTGGAGAGGTCTGTGGTGGGAGAGACTAAGAAGGCAATTCCATGGCTGCTAAGCTCGGCATACTCCGAGATTATTGAAGACAAAAGTAGCGGAGAAGGAGAAATGTTACCATCGCTAGGATTTCGGAAGTGAAGGGGGGATGGATGGAAGGCGTGGCCCTTCACCTGCTTGGTCTGTTGGTGAGCATCAGGAGGCCGTTGTCGGTGATCGACGTGTTGGAGAAGGAAGCAATAGGAAGAAAGGAGCCAAGAAAGGAGGAACGGCGTTATGAGCCAAAAAAAAAAAAAAAAAAAATCCAGCCAAGCCAAGATTGAGCCATATTTCGCATTTTAAGGTGTCCGGAGCCATATTTTCGATCCCGACGCATCTTAAAGCGTCGGGACAAAATAATAAAGCCAGGCCGGCTCTGCCGGAATGAAGCCATACCGAAGCATCGATAAATTTTTTTTCCACATCAGCTTACCGACGCTTTAAGATGCATCAGAATACTTGTTTTCGACGCTAAAAGCGTCGATAAATCACTTTTTTAGCATCGTATTCTTAAAACTTGTAGTAGTGCACAATCCAATTTGGGCATCTTTCATCTAACATATAAAATACTTGAGATACTTGGGAAGATAAAACAAACGGATCATTAGTATCCGACTACCTGCGTGTACTAAATGAGAAAATTTTACAAGAGTAAATCCAAACTCATCCACCTTGAAACCTCTACCCCGAGCAACGTCTATCCAATCACATTTGAATAACACATATTGGGACCCATATAATACATAACCTCAATTATGCGTGTTAATTGGCCATACCAAGCAGGGCCATCTTGATCAATACGCACACTAACACCACAATTCTAAGTTTTCTTCCCATTTTCATGATTCCTAGTGCGAAATTTTGTGCCATTAATGACAATTAGCTTAAATTCTTTGGCAATTTTCATGGGACCTTTAGAATGCATTACAACTTTATGGCCCAATTCACTTCTTTCATTGTCATCCATTTTCATTAGCAGAAGGGTTGGATTATTAGCATTGATTAAAATGACGAAAAAACACTACAAAGGCATAATAAAATTGATCTTGGGGTAATCCATACATAGTCTTGGAACCAATTACAAAATTGGTCTTCGTGCCTCTGTAATTCTTCATTCGATAAATGATCCATCAACTATATTCCTTATTATTTCCAAGTGCATCCTATATAGTTCACGACATCACAAATGTTTGTTATAATTACACAAATATAAATGAAATGTAATTTGATTCGTATGTATTAAGCATTGGAACTCACATGCGGAATGGAGTGAAATCGTCAGAGTTGAAGAGAATATAGCAATGTGCTTGGGTCCACAACATAAATCGAGTCGAACATCAACAACTTTTCCCTAGAATCAGCAGGGTTTCTAGATGGTCTATTGAAAACCGTTCGAGCAGATTCTAAATAACAAGAACAAAACATCAGTAATTCCCCAATAAATATCCTTCAGCAATGGGACCTTCTGGTGTAGCTTTGTTACGCACATAAAACTTAAGTCAGTGTAGGTACCTGCCACATAAATCATTAGATGACTTTTACTATTTTTTTATGTCTCATTTAATTGATATTTATGTATTTTATTTCAATAACTATAGCATACCTTTCAACTGGATACATCCATCAATAATGAACAGGTCCTCCAAGCTTACATTCGGGGAGAGGGAAAATCGGGAGCTAGGGCACAATGAGGAGCGCGGAGCGGCGTGGGAGACAAAAAATGGGAGCTAGGGCTTGATATCCGATCGAAGGAGCCAGATCGGGAGGGGGAAGTAATCCGAGCGCTTGATATCCTAATGATAAGCGTCGTTAGCTACCAACACTTATAAGCGTCGTTAGCTTTCGACGCTTTTACTAGCATCAAAAAATGAGTCGGGATATGGTAACTGCCGACGCTTATAAGCATCGGCAGTCTACGGAAGCTCCCGACGCTAGGGGAGTCGGGATACGGTAGCTACCGATGCTAATAAGCGTCATTATCTACCGACACTTATAAGCGTGGCAAGCTGCGGAGCTCCAACGCTACACCTAAGCGTCGAAAAAAGAGTCAGAATACGAATAAGCTGCCGACGCTAATAAGCATCATTAGCCATCGACACTAATAAGCATTGGCAGCTGCCAATGCTATTTAAAAGCATCGGCAGGTTGCGGGAGCTCCGACACTTCTCCCTAATGTTGGAAAAAGAGTGGGTATATGGGTATTTTACTGTAGTGCAATAACTTGCAATTACATCAACACACTGATCAAAATCTTACCATCGTTCATCATCTCTAACCCCCGTTATTCCCCTGTTCCTCAAATCATAAAAAGATTGTGCTTATCATCAACGTTAAGTTGGAGATCTGCTATAGAGCTTGATGGCCGATGGGCCGACACCATTATCGAGGTGCAAAGAAAGTAAGGCCGGCAAGTGACGGAGATGTGGGAGTGGGAGTGATCAAGGCACCAACCTTCCATCGGATTTGCGTGTCGACCTTGAGCAAGTCGAACGACTAATCCTAGGTGAGACACTCAGCAACGTAGGGCGCCAGCGAGATGGCGACGCCAAAGAGGTACGGGGACCAGATGGTGATGTCGCTGCGTCCCTGGTAAAAGGGAGGGATCTCGATGGCGAGCATGATCTGCTGGTTCTTGTAGGTGGCGAAGACGCCGACGCAATCGTAGTAGATGCTTGTGTGATCGTTGGGGTTGCCGGCGGACGGAGTCAGGGCGGGAGGAACAGGCAGGATGGTAATAGACAAGAGAGAAA